>JAZGTJ010000102.1:0-26893 GCA_036877575.1 Botia almorhae | reverse complement strand
CGTAACTGGAGCGCAGAATAAGTTGGCAAAAACCTGGCATTAAAGAATCATATACGCTGGTATTTAGGCTAATTTCGAGTGGACTTTCGGGCCGCAAACTGTTTCAGAAGTTTCAGTCCAATTTGGTGAACTGATTTAACTAGCTCCCTAAAAGAACCGGTTAAAAAGAAAGATTAATTCGTGAACCTGACATCATTTCTGACTGTTTACCTGAGGCTGTGGATTAGGCCTACGTCATGTAATAGTGTTGTAACTGATGAAATACTGATGAAGCACGGGATGAAATACTGAAATACAGTGAGTAAGTCTGCAAGACTTAGTCTGGTAAATCGTGAATTAGCTGTCATCTTCAATGCTCGTGCAGCCAGCCGCGCTGGAGAAACTGCGATGACAGTAACACCCGTCTGCTTGCGAATCGCTCTTGTAAACTTTTATGGCATAGGCTAGCTACACTGCTTCAAGTCAGTCGCTGATTGATCTGCGCAAATCAAGCACAACTTTATGCGCTCTGCAGACGATGCGCCCATGCTCCTCCAAATAATTATCTATTAACGGTGCAATGCCTTCTTTTTGCCTACAGGTATACAGGTATACAGTGTGAATAGCTTCCAGCTGTTACGACAACAAAAAGAGCGAGTTCCTGGAATCGATTCTTTCGATTACAGAATTAGGAATCGGAATCGAACAGCCCTATATACAGATGCTCTAAGGATAAAGTAACATTACAATTAATAATCTACTTGAGCTACCATGAGCTGGTTTTCCAAGTGCCAAAGAAAGAAACAGAAGAAGAAAATAGATTTTTTCTAGTCACATATAAAATTGATTTGATCATTGTAACTTGTTGTTTCTTATATATATTAATATATATATTATTTTACAGTACAAGAAATCCTTCAGTAATTTTCGGTGACACTGGGCCTCATGAAAGCCAACTGATGTAGCCAAGAGGAGCCTGCTAAGCACTAGCTACAATAACTTACAAGCTTACAAGAGGGTTGGCCCCCAAAAGATGCTCTAATTGGGAGGGGGGCAGCTCAGCCCTCCTGTGGACCAACTTCTCAAGAGGAGCCCACTCAGTGTTAGCAGCTGAGTTCTAACTACAACCACCTGGATCTGCTGTCCTCATGTAAGCTCCAGTGGGGAAAGAAGGAGCCTAGATAAGTTTGCCACAGTAAAGGAAGGCTGCCACTCATCATTCATCCTAGCAAACTTGCTAGCCAAGGGGAGCCTGCGGAGCGTTAGCTACAACCACTTGACAATGCACTTTACCAAGATTGCACAAACAACATATCAAATGATTCAAAACATTGAAATGGTTGCAACAAACATTATTTGAAAAAGTATAATTTTTATAATTAATAAGCTCTGTCCACTGTAGCAGAGAAATTAAACTGCGACAAAATCGACTTGTGCAGTTCTTATATAGATCCCCATCGATGGCGTGTAATAGTGCGTAATAGTGAGCATTGTGATGTCATCACACAAAAGCGGCATGTCAGGACAAGCTCACTATCAGTTCTAAAAAAACAAGAGCTGTAAGGATTACTTAACCTTCTGTAAGTCGGTTGTAAACATGAAATGGTTATGAATTTACCCCTAATATATGAATTTATTCATATGTTGTTTATATAATATCTTTTCATACTTAGCACTGGTCGTAAAAACATAGGCCTTTCAGAACTGGTGGGATCAGCGGAAACATTTAACTGTATAGACCTTTATTTCACTTCCTACTTCCGGTAAGTGAAACAGTGTATCGTTATTTCCGGTACCATCGCAATGCAGTCAAAGCTAATGGCTAAACAATGACATATCTCAGTTTGCTCTAATTCTAAACAATGACATATCTCAGTTTTCACAATTTTCAAACACCTAAAAAACAAAGGAAAGCATGGGTGACACTAATACAACGTTATGAAGGTCTTTTTAGAATAATATGCGGAAGTATGTTTATGTGCAGTATGCATTTGGAAACTGATGTCTATTTTCTTGCAATTGTGTTGTGTAAGTTATGTTTAAAACTAAAGTGGAGAACTTCTGAAATATTTAAATAAATAAATAAAAAACACAGGAGAGCACAAAGTACAAAGTAATGAATGTTGTTTCAATGAACAGGGACTAGACTTAGGGCTAAACTTTCTAAACATTTAGCTACCTGAAGTTTATTGGGCTCCTTGTTCTTTCACTGACCGGCAGCAAGTTGCCTCTACTAATACATCTCTGTTCACTACATCTGACACTACATGCAAAGTAGGGAAATAACCACAGCCTATTGGCAACTCTTAACCTTATACCTATCCTGCTAAAAGTTAAAAAGTTAGTCGTGTTTATGAATGATTGATGAGGATTAGGCTTGCATTAGCATTTATGTAGACTGCGCAAACTGTATAGAAACGGCTTACGATTCTGCAAATTCGTCATACTGTTTTGGAGGTTGCCTTATTTAGGCTACATCAATGTTAGACAAAAGCGTAGCAAAAATTCTGTCTTAGTAATACGCTAAAGCTAACAGGATAGCTAGCAACCAGAATACGTTGACACTGCACTTAACTTAGTAGTTAAAAATAAACTTTTAGACGAAAAACGTATCCCTTCTCCATCATTCTGCTGTGCTAAAGGTCTATTCAGAAGCATAAGAGCCGTCGAAAACTAACTTTGGGTCGTTGGGTTTTGTGACATCAGTTATTTAACATCACAGTTAAAAATACAAAAAAGGAAAGTGTGTATCTTAACTGTCATACATTTTACATGGTCGTTTTTGGACGTCAAGTATTTTAAACTTTTGATATTGTTATAAGTACGGCGTGTAATAGGACAGTTGTAAATTTGCATTAGTAGCCTTTGATTAATTGTGGAATGTCTTAGCACTAGTAAACGTGAACAACAATACATGTATACAGTGCTGCTGGAAAGTTTGTGAACCCCTTGAGCTGTTCAGAGATTTCTGTTGTTTTACCATGATTTTCTTATTTTATCGTCGCCTGCTTTTTATAAATTAAATGTCAGATGTATGTTGATCAATTGCATATGTTTGTTTGGAGGGAATTTTTTGAGTAGCCAAAAAAAATACATGAAAGATTGAATTATTGTATGTGCAAAAGTAAGTGAAACCCCAGCATTGGTAAAGCGATGTGGGTAACCGATTTAGGTAAACAACTTTTGGGTTCTTAATTAATTAGTTAGGCAGACCAATCAAATTAGACATCCTTAGGAAAGTGGTCACATTTACATTTAGGCATTTGGCAGACGCTTTTATCCAAAGCGACTTACATTGCATTATACTACACATTGATCACTATACATTGAGTATGTGCAATCCCTGAGATCGAACCCATGACCTTGGCGTTGTTAACGCCATGCTCTAACCACTAAACTACAGGAAAGCTACCTGCCTGGTTAGGCAACACTGATTAAATAAGAAAGGAAACCAACCAAACCACTGTAGTGCAAACAATGCCAAGAGGAAAGGAGATATCCGAGGACATCAGGAAGAAGGTGGTGACAGTCCATCAGTCTGGGGAAGGCTATAAGAACATTTCCATGAGATTTCAGCTGCATCCATCCACTGTAAGACAAATCATCTACAAATGGAGGGCATTCAACATGACCACAACTCTGCCTAGAAGTGGACGCCCATTAAAACTACGCCCATCGTTTTTTTTAACACAAAACCTAATCATGCCTGAAGGGTTCACAAACTTTCAAGCAGCACTGTATGTAAAACATGTATAAAATGTAATCGATCAGCTGAATAATTGTTCATACACACCTGTTCATCTCTTTAATCTCTCTCTCTCTCTCATACACATATTGTTACGATGGCTGACGAAGAGAGAACCCATACGCAGACAGATTACAATAAACAAGACTTTACTATACAAAAAACTCCCTTGAAGGGGAATAAATCAAAGAACTAAAATAGAAACAAAGACAACAAAAAAACATTCAACATTTAACTGGCACAAGACAGCAAACACAAGTGTCAGGATCCTGGCTTTAGTCTGGGGTCGCGCTTTGCCAGGATCCTGACTCTGTTTTATTACGTGTCAGAGCGCGGGGCTTAAACTCCGACTCATTCCGCATTGTTTAAGTTCCGATACTTGATGCTGGTGGAGGAAAACATTTCCTGACTCGCTCCTCCAAAACATCCCAAAGTGGCTCAATAATATTTAGATCTGGTGACTGTGCAGGCCATGGGAAATGTTCAACTTCACTTTCATGTTCATCAAACCACTCTGTCTTGCTGTGTGTATTGGTGCATTATCATCCTGATACACAGAACCGCCTTCAGGATACAATGTTTGAACCATTGGGTGCACATGGTCCTTCAAAATGGTTCGGTAGTCCTTGGCAGTGATGCGCCCATCTAGCACAAGTATTGGGCCTAGGGAATGCCATGATATTGTAGCTCAAACCATCACTGATCCACCCCCATGCTTCACTCTGGGCATGCAACAGTTTGGGTGGTACGCTTCTTTGGGGCTTCTCCACACCTCTCTCTCTCTCACAACTCTCTCGGATGTGGGAAAGACAGTGAAGGTGGACTCATCAGAGAACAATACACGTTTCACATTGTCCACAGCCCAAGATTTTCGCTGCTGGCACCATTAAAACCGACGTTTGGCATTGGGTAAGTGACCAAAGGTTTGGCTATAGCAGCCCAGCCATGTACACTGACCGTGTGGAGCTCCCGACAGACAGTTTTGGTGGAAAAAGGAGAGTTGAGGTGCACATTTAATTTTGCAGTGAGTTGGGCAGATGTGGTTTTATGTTTTTTGGATACAATCTGGGTTAGCACCCGGACATGCCTTCAGACAGCTTCCTCTTGCATCCACAGTTACTCCTGTTGGATGTGATTCGTCCTTCTTGGCACTAAATTGGCCAGTGTTTCAGTTTCATTGTCCAACCCCTATATATATATATACACATATTCAATTACTGTAGGAACTTCACCAGTGTAGCAATCCGTAAATCCCCACGTTTTTGTTTTTTTAAACGTTTTCATAATTTTTTCATCTGATATACGGTAAGCTTAAAACAGATCACAGTGATATATGTGTATCAGCAACATTATGATAAACAAATAGTATGCACGATTTAATATAAAGCATCCATAGCGGTCACGTCCATAACGCATTATTATTGTTGTTCCGAGCTGGAAGTGAGATTGTCGATCGTAATTAGCATAGATCTAATTTGGCTTAGCATGTAAAGTTTCAAGTTATTTGTATTTATAATTATCATATGATATAAACATAATCTTTAAAAACGTTACGAAGATTACATGGCAGTGAAGTGACGTGACTTCCTAAATAGCCCTTATAAATTTCAAGAGTGACTGTATTTCTCAGACATGCCTCCATCTATCTGCAAAATGCTCATAAAATAAAGCTTAATAAAGGAGCCTTTGATACCTTTTTAGAAAATATGAAATATTTTAGCAGAAAATGTAATTTTAGCATTGTTACCCACCTCATATGTGGCAGTTATACAATGCAATTTTGTTAAAATTTATATTACATTACATTAAAACAGTAATACAGACCTAAATTGGCACCAAAGGTTTACTTCTTTTGGTAAAAACTTTCATGACATTTTCATGGAATTACTCATAACTAATTACTATGACACAGAAAAAAAAACAACTAAATAAAACAGACCCAAAAAACAAACAAATAAATAAAAAACATAGTGCACAACAACAACAAAAGGAAGCTTTTTCACATTTGTATTTATCCAACAATAAACTAAGCAACAAATGTTAACAATTTGCACATAAGTTTAACCTTATTTATCCATTGATTTAAGTTGGGCTATGATTTAAACCATTTACACTTATGAATAAAAATTACTGAGATATAACAAGACAAAATATTAAACTTAAAAAACTTAACAGTAAGTGTGGGAGTTCAACCTCCCTGGTCTGTAACTAGTTCTACACATCTCCCTAAAAGGCGACATTGGTCGTCCACAAGGGTCGCTTGAAGGACGTGGTTGTTCTAGTATCCAGGAAGCAAAGGTTTTCCCTAGCAGTTTTCTTAGTTTTGCTTATTTCTCAAAAGCAACACGAGCCTAGATTGATCGTAGAGACTGTTGTGGTACCAATTGGTGCTGACAGTTTGTTTAACATGTAGTTTATTTAATTTTGTTTTTGTGCAGACAATAGAAACTTTCCTTACGTCAATACATACGTTCTGTTAAACAGCTAAAATCACAACAGGCTGGTGTATTTTAATATGACTGATTATTGTAACAGAGAGACGCGGACGCAGAGGGATCCATATGCAGCTCTTTTATTATAAGAATAATCAATAAACAGGCAAGGGTCAAATAATGGCGAACAGGGCAATACAGGCAAAAATTAAAACGAGGAAACAGGCAAGGGTTAAGGCAGACAGCAAATGATCAACAACAATGTTCAACACAATCCAATCGGCAACAGGAGGGCAGTCACGTGACAATGCTCTGAGTCGTCGCACATGGCAAAACAAAACATCGCACTGGGTAACGTGTGGTTCAGAGCTATATAGTCCTGTTTGGAATCAGGTGCCAAAAAGGAAGTAATCAGGCCTGGGTACGGGGTCATGGAAAATGTAGTTCAGGAAGGAAGTTAGTACTCTGGCGATGGTTGGTTGGTGGTGGCCGGAAGGAGGCAGAGGAGCAACCTCCTCCGTAACAATTATGCTTAAAGCATTTTTAACGTTATATTTTAAATCATTGAATGCTATATTACATTTGTTATATTATATAGTTTTTAAGAATTATACGTTCATTTGTTTCATGGCTCATAAGAATCATTCAGCGCCGCAAATTTCAATTAGACCTTTTTCACAGCGGAACTGATATCCGGAAGTGCTTGTCGAAGCGGCGTATCGATTTTTCGGGTTTAGCTATCGAAACAGTGTTTCTGGCACATCAAATGACTCACGTGACAGATCCTCTTGCCAAAATCTGGCCAAGAATATGTGGTTCACTTGGTGAATTACCATACCAAAGTGAAGCTGGACAAGGGATGTCGATTGGAATGTCAATGTATTCTGGTTGCTAGTTATCTGGTTAGCTTCAGCGTATTACTAAGACATTTTGCTATGAATTTTGTCTAACATTACTGAAGCCTAAATAAAGCAACCTCTAAAACTGTATTCTGTTAGCTTCTGCTTATTACTAAGAAAGACATTTTGCTACGAATTTTGTCTAACGTTAAAGAAGCCTAAATAGCTTTATTTAAAATTAAAGCTTCGTTAACTAATTAGCTAATTTAATTAGCTTCGTTAACTTCTAAAACATTATGTTTTAGGTAGATTTACAGAATATGAGGAAATAAAATGTATTTTTGTGGTAAGCCGTTTCTATTCAGTTTGCGCAACGAAATAAATGCTAACACAAGCCTTCTCATGTCATGTTATCAATCGTTAATAATCAAGACTAACTTTTTAAACTTTTAGCAGGATAAGTTTAAAGTTAGCAGGTAATTTCCCTCCTTCCTTTGCATGTCAATGCGAAATAATGCTAATTCCTATAAACTACAAGTTGCTAAATATTTGGAGAGTTTAGCCCTAACACACTCTAGTCCCTATTCACTGAATCAACATTTATTAAAGTAACACCAGCTCTCAGGATTCAGCCATTAATTTAGACTGCGCTGCGATGGTACCGGAAGTAGCGATACACTTCTATACTTACCGGAAGCAGGAAGTGTGATAAAGGTCTGTTTTCTTATAAAACATACTGTGAGATTGTGTACAATCTAGAGACACTGTCAAAAAATTCAACATGAAAATGTAATCAATTTTATAAAATACTTTGAAACTCTCCTAAGCACCAAACAGCACAATGCCTAGTAATAACTTTTAGCCCGCACACTTCCGGCCTGAGACTGATGCCTGGTAGCGGCTGCATTGAGAGCACGAGCATTAGCGAGCGCTAAGGATACAGTATGAATGCACACAAGCACACTTTGAGCACGAGGGCAGAATTAAATTCGCGATTGCAATGGACAATTTTAAGTGCGCAGGCACTCTCTGGTCGAGAGCAGAGAGAATTTATAAAGGGGTTTCTAGGCCCCCTGGCTAATTTGTACTCCAGGCCCCACCCCCCAATTATCTACTTGCCACGTGTAGCAACAATCAATATCAATAAGCATTAGAACTATTGCATATTCAATGACAGACAATAAAGAACTATATTTTAACAGTTTATTAAATTAACTGAAATTATGCATTTATAACTATATACAAATAACTACATACTGCAAACAGTACAAGTAATTACCACCATTGTATGGTGTCTCATACAGAGACACTAATGAAACATTTAATGTCTAACATGTTACTTTCTCCACTTCAGTGATTTTCGGCGGTAGCGTAATAGCTCGTCAATTCATTTTGTCCAAAGGATGAGACGGACAAAGTTCCCGATGCATGCCATTCTTTTTTTTATTTTCGGGTTGTCAGGTTTACAGTGTAAACAGCTCCCGGGTGGACTAACTTTACTGAACTGATAACAAAGTAAAATACAAACTCTCTCCATCTGATTCAACTGCACAGCACACGGTGAGAGTGTACGTCATACCAGCACATGTCCCGAACTACACTACCCACAATGCATTTCGCGGTGGACTACAACACCCGTAGATAACAGTCCACTCCAATTTCCCCTCTCCTGCAATAAACGATTCCCTCACAAATTGAACGTTATTACAACACTTTCATAAACTCACACGTGATAATTAAAGCAGATTTTTTTTGTGTAAATTTCGTGATAAACCTGACTGGGACCTGCTTATTGTTTAGTGGCTGGTAAGTGTTCTTGTCAGTGAACTAAAAGGTGAGGTTTTTTTTATTTTAACATCCTGATCATATGATTGCTTGGTCTTTCAGGTATTATTAGCCTAAATAATCTCACGAAGTACAAAAGTAAATGTGAAACATTTTAATGTTATGTTAGCTGAAGTACCACCAGTAGAACTGCCAGTAGGTTTGTTAGCATAAATAGTAAAATGACGTTTTATTTACTATAAAAATAAGAATAATAAATAATAAAAATAAATTATATTTTTATTTTCCCCCATATTTGCAGAATATGCACAAAAACACCTGTCATTAAAATTTTTTGTGACTAATTTTTAATTTTAGTGACCGGTGGGATTTAATTTTAAAAACGTTTCACATGTACTTTTGTACTTACTTCGAGAAGCAATCATACAATCAGGATGTTAAAATAAACTCACCTTTTAGTTCACTGACAACAAAACTGTGCCTGCACCTGCTGTGCCTTCCTCCACTCAGCAGACTGCAGCTGCATCCTCCTCCGCTCTGCCGACTGCTACCGAGACCTCATTTTTCAGTCTATTATAAGTGCTTTCTATTCCTGCACTCTAGTACCTGAGCAGCATTTGGTATGTACATATTTCAGTATTGCAAAAATAATTTATTGGTTGATATAACCATTTTTAAAGACATCCATTTAACGTGTACTGTCATATAACTGCGGGCAGTGAACAAATATCCTACTTTCATTCTGTGGATGACCAAAATGTGCCAGGAATGTACCGGGTGGACAACCTGGCAGAATACCTTGTGAAGCTGAGGAATATAATAGGCATAACTCTAAGCAGCCACCAGGACAGTGGCATTTTTAAAAGAAAATGAGAGGTGAACGTTTTTTTATTTAAAGTAGTGTGATTGATCTGAAGAAATATTGCATGTACCTCCAGGGCTCACAAAATTTCAAAATCCCTGGTAGCCCTTCAGGCACTCTTCAGTTTTTGGTAGCCTGAAATGAATTTAAGTTGGTCAAATAAAAAAAGACATTATTTTTAATGTAGAATGTTGTAAAGAAGACAAAACATCAATCAAAAACATTTTCAAAACACAAATAACAACAATTGTATAAAATAATCAAATTACAATCATCATACGATACAATCAACAGCAATTTTCTCTCCACTGCGCATGCGCTCTCTGTCATGTTTAATCTTGCTGCGGGAGATTTCTCCTGATACACAGTTTGCACGATCGCGAATTTAAAGTTGAAAGCGAGCGCGCATACAAACACGATTTCAATACCCTACATATTGATAGTGGCTCCTCGATGCCCGAACATTTCATACAACATAATTACCTGACCAAATCTGTGAGAGAATGCAAAAGCATTGCAATATATTTTTCCTACTTATAAGATAGGGCGGAAATACATTTTAGTAGCTGGATGACATAATAGCCCCGGGACATCGGGCTAGCGATTTTGCGAGCCCTGAACTCATCAACGTATGTTTTTTAATTAAAGATAATACAATTAATTAAAATAAAAATTAAATAAAAAATTTATTAAAGGTAATACAAAAAAGTTAAAACAATATCAAAAATAGCCTTGATACAGTTCAGTATAAATCAATGTGTAAAATACAGTAATTAAAACAGTAACCATAGTAGTATAGAATGAAATTTTATTTAGCTGAGGTGGGTTTTGAACCTGTGTCTGTCTTGTCACGTGGGCTGTAAAAGGTCTATAATGAAAACATGTTAGCGCAGTTGAACAGCTCAAAACAAGTACTGCAGCAAACAAAGAATGACATTAATTTCTGTGGTTTTAACCAGACAGAGAGTATGATCTATATGTGAACCTATTAATAGCCTCACAGTCATCTTTAGACAATGTGATATAACAAATCTAAGACTGCAATCAAAAGATTGCAAAACACCACACCTTTGTTGTTTTATGAAGAGTCAGGAAGCTCTGTGAAATGTGATCCCGCTTCTTTCCTTGGGCTGGAATCAGGAGAGTTTGAGTTATCCTCCATCAACAATGTCCAGCATAAGAGAAGAATTTAGGAATGTCTGGGAGGAGGAGATGATAGAGAAGATTGACAGAGAAACTGACACAAAGATACATAATTTATGAGCACACAGAACATTAACATTGCTCAGTTTTAGGGTCTTAAAGAAATGTAACCTTCAAAAACATCTTGGTTACGTATGTAACCCCTGTTCCCTGAAGGAGGAAATGGAGACGTTATGTTAACGGACTGACATATGGGGTCCCTGTGGAAAACGGCGCAAGCCGACCCATGTTACAGGCTAGAAATGCAAGTACGGGCAGGCAAAGCGTGCCTCTGTACAACAGTTCCCCTGCCTCCATAACCTACCCAGCGCTCCGTGCAGGCGACCCGTGAAGAGGTTGTGGCGATCATTCCTATCCCCCCAGGAGAGGGCAACTCAATGTACAGGTCTCCTTCCTCTTTCGGTATAGCCACTAGAAACACTGGGGAAAACGCCCGTTCCAGAGGAAGAGCGTTGCGGAGACCACATCCCGATAAAGGAGGTAATGTGTGGAAATGCTTCTGCGCACTTATGTGCCCTCTAGAAACTTGCGTTCAGCTAATAATCGTCGCCTTGTGGTTCCATCCCAAAGAGGGAAGAAATTACTTTCTCTGACTATCAACTAACTAATCAACTAACACTGCCACTACCTCTACTTCTACTTCTTTTGTAAAAAAATAAAATAAAATATTTTGGCTTCTTACATTGTGTTGGAATACCAGAGACTTGTCTATAGCACTTATTTATTGTTGCTCTTATAGTTGTTGAAATTGCTTCCTTGTCCTCATTTGTAAATGGGATTACCAAGGGGGAATCACTACACATGGGGCACCTAGCCCAGCACAAGGGCTGACTGTGGCATACACACGAGTGCTTGGCCTGGCGTGAGGCTCCTCCGCCGAGCCTGCCCACCGGTGGGTGCTGGAGGAATCACAACGTAGGGTTCACCTGCTGAGAAACCGCTGCAAAGGAATACAACTGCCTATGTACCCCTATCCCAGGGGGGAGGCAATGCAAGCGAAGACACCAAGCCTGTCCTACCAAACTCTGTTTGGTAAGGGACTTTCCCTTCTGCCGCCCTCCGAAGCAGACAAAGAGCTGATCCGAGTGTCTGAAGCTCTGAGTGCGATCCACGTAAATGTGCAAGAGTTGATGCCGTGCGCAGCTCCTGCATCAACCCTGGCTCAGAACTACCCTTGTGGACCTGCTGAAGTACCTTGACCTGGTGAGCCTGCAGGATGGCCATAGCATGCAGGATGGTGGCTGCCTGTCCAGCAGCAAAGTAAACCTTGGCAGCGAGTGCACTGTGGTGAGTGCAAGAAAGGCACTGGGGCGGGGCAGGGATGGGCTTCCCGAGTGCCCCCCAGGAACAAAGCATGGCCGCCAACTCAGAGTTGGATTCTGCATGAACAACCCGCCGCGGGGAGTCCCATGTCATCCTCAGGCTTAGAGGAGAGCAGCCCACTCTCTGATGCAGCGATCGACATGCGATCCTCATCTGGAACGGCAAAAGTGATAACAGGGCCAGCGAGGACACTACCACCTGGCCACCTGACCAGAGGACTGGGAGAACCGCGGGGACTGACCCAACAGAGAGATCTCTACTGTGACACAACGATCATGGCCATCGGATGAGGTCAGGAAATGACTGCACCCAGAAACACACGGACGGAGCGACATCTTGAAAAAGACCCACATCATCCGTGGGGCTCTTTCAAGTATATTTGCTCTTTAAGGAAATTCGCTCCTTAGAACGCCGGTCTGCTGAGGCACGCAGGGGAAACATTGAAGACCGGAACGAGAACCGCTGGATAACGCCGTGCTGGTGAATGCCGTCGAAGATGCGGAGTGAATGCAAAGCACACACTTGGCTCTGAAGCAAGAATCTGAATGAATGCGAGCGGCGGCCGGCGTTATACACCCGCTTCCGGGTAGGCGTGACCCGGCCTGCAACTTTCTTGCCCAAATGCTCGTTGGCTCTTTCCTCTCTGGCCGATGACATTTTTTTCTACTCGAAGGTGATAGGGCTCTCAAGCAAGACCCCCAAGGGAACTTATATCCTCATATTCTCTGTTGATTAATTCTTTCCAATCTGAAACCGGGAAGAGTTTTATTATTTTTTAAATTTGTTAGATGTAATAGATTACTGGATTGATTTCTTTGCCAGTTTTGTTTAAACTAGTGCTTTAATGTGCTTTTTCAGCTGAAGTAATGTGATTTATATTAAATCTGTATCATCAAGCTAAAATAGTAAAGTTTAAATAAATATCCCATGCTTCAAATAAATATCTCAAAGCAAAATCAAGGCAAGTTGGACACTTAATCAAACTTGTACTGAACAGATTTAAAAATATGCCAACATTATCAACATTACACAGCGAGAATACCTTTGAAAACACTCTTTTCACTCTTTTCACACAGCGTTACCTTTGGATAACTTTTTGTGGTTCTGAACAGAGCAGGGGGCAGTGGTCCATAAGGTGAAGTTATCACCATGACATTGTACTGTATATAGAAATCATTTTCAAATCTAATGTTCACGCACCTGGATATTGGATGGATATTTTTAAAAATCAAACTCACTATAAATATGACATAACTGACTGTTGGTTAAGCATAACTGCTCTTGGTAACGCATAGTTACTTCACACCTAATTTATGTAAGAATATGTACCTATGTATACCTTTGTATTCAATGTTTTGATTTGTAGTCATCTAATATAGTATTGGATGTATCACTCTGAAATATGAGTAAAGTTCATAAACAGTATATAAGGATCTTAGCATTTGCACTAATGGTAGAGGGCAAAGCTCATCATTTTAATAGAGTATGTGTCTCATCTGTTGGTTATCAGCCAAAACATGTTCGTGCAATCAGCACTTTTGAAATCATAGTGATAAGCAACTGAGCGAGTGAACATTCAGCGATGAACATGCCTCTCCAATAACCATATACAGTACAGCACGAGTGCTTATTAAAAGAGACAGCTAAATAACTCTATATGATATGATGTACTGAATTGTAGAAACTTAAAAACTATTAACATTTATCCATGTTGAATTGATCTAGTTTACTCATGTTTCATAACAAACATTTGCTCCAATGCAGCAGAAATCTTATCAGTTACACAAACATTATTACAATGACTTTATGGACTTCCAATTTCACATTGCCATACTAATTGCAGTCATAGATGGTGAATCAAAACCAAACTGTTTAATTTTTATTAAAAACTAGAATAATATTGGTTCACCTGAGCTGAACATAAGACTACAGTGTCAACTGCAAACATTGTTAAATTGTGATAGCTCTTCAGTCAAAGAAGATAAAAGATTGTATAGAAGAGAACAAACTGTCTTCCTAGTGTATAGTGTGAACAGCAGATAATGAAAGCAAGAGAGTGCATTACAAACAGTGAGTGTGGCACTGATTCACAAAGAGAACAAGAGATTGGAGCTTACCTTTAACCTTAGCACCAATCAATGCCTTGCTGTCTGCCTGATCTAATCACAGGTCAAAGTCTCTTCTATGAGGCACTATCAACAGTTTGTGTCTGTTTGTGCTGCTCAGTCTTTTCATCAAGCCCTTGGTTTCTGTCCATCTCTCCTTGTCCTTGGGTTCTTATACCTCCTGGGACACGGTGCTACAACATGTTTCCCCGTGTTTTGATGCTGCTACTGCTGTGTATCTCCACAGGTCTGGCTGCCACGCTTATCCAAGTCGCAGTTGAAGGGGCTGCAGTAGATTCGCCTGCTGATGGGTCTGTTTCACCTGAAGCTCAGGCCAATGACACCCCAAATCTAGACCATGCTGGGGAGCCTCAGCCAGAAGACATTCTGAAGGGAGATGCCCCTGTTGAGGAAAAAACTGCAAGGACCCAAAGTTCCACTGACGAGTCTGAGGATGATTCATATTGGGGCCTCAACTCTGTCCGAGACAGCTTCCAGGCAGTAAATGGCTATTTTGACTCTGTACTGGAGTTGATGGGAGGTCGGGATGGTGTGTGTCAATACCGCTGTAGATATGGTAAGTAAATAGCATTGTGGGCTTTGTATTTCTTGAATCATGTCACATTTGATGTTGATAGCCAGGACTGCGGCCATTAAAAGGTCACCAGTTCACCAAAGTTCACCAGATAATGGCAATTGTTTAAATTATTTACTCACTCTTACAGTCTTTAAATCCCCTATGGTTTTCTTCAGTAAAACATAAATAGACAAAAAGTTTAGCAATGTTTCCAGTTCATAATGACCATAGCTGTCCATCTACCAAGACTTCAAAAAGCACAATTAAAGTAGCAACTTTGTGTAAGGAGTCAAAAATACTGTACATTTATATGTAAATCATTAACCTACCTACCTACAGTTTAATAGTAACGCTCTATTAATGACCTAATGAATTTGATTGAAAGATTTTTAATCAAACATCATGTGTGAAATGAATAAATCACAGGACAGGTTCTTGGGTAACATGGCAAACATGTCCTCACTTTTCTTGACAGAGGCATGGCTCAACATGGGGCCAGCTGATCACACCACTTTAGAGCTCTGATGAAACTGAACATTGAATTAGCCATTTGGGGTTTAGGAAAAAGTGGTTCATTTTAAATATTAAAATATTTATTCTCTCATCTCACTGTCCTGTGTTAGCTCCAGATTGACAAACTTGCATGTTTGCCTGTTTTTTTTCTAAAATAAATGCAGTCTGTCACTTTAACCTTATGATGATGGTGCAGAGTAAATTTATTTTAATGTCATTGCCTATAAAAGCCCTAATTGTTTGCCCTTAATCTACCCACAATACAATTTGTAATTGCACACATTTTCAGCATAATAATTGTATAATAAATGTCACACAAATTTAAAATGCTGACTCAACATTTGGCAGATATGTGGGCCTTAACAAACTGCCAAAGTTAAGACAGTAAAATATCTGTAGTGTTTAATCTTATAATGTATCTGTTTTTAAGTGCCATGGACAGGGTCATCCTCTCTTGCAATGACAGCAGTGATGAACTGGACATTTAGAGGTCTGGGGTTGTGTAACATTTCCTGATGGGCTAGTCAAGATGTGGCATGCTTGTTGAAACCAAATTTTAGATAGATAATAAATATATAAAGATTTAAATTGAGGAAAACCTTCATCTTACTGATGATTCTAATTGCTAAAGATTGACTCTGTAAGATATGATATTGTGTATTTAATATATGGTACCAAAAGGTTATTTGTGCTATATTTGCAACACAGTAAACAAAACCAGTATAAACTAGATAATACGGTATACAATTGTTTGAATTAGATGAGGCATATAGTAAGGACTTATCCTATGTGGGTTGTGATAGGTCAGCTATTTTTATTCCCAGCCCATCCCTGAATAATAAAGAGCATGCTCTGAATACTAAACTTGCTTGATGATGTGACATTCTTCAAATAGATGATCTAATTGAACTAATTGCTATGTTCATTATGACATCTCAGAGAATTCACATATAATATTCCCTCTTGTGCAAATAAAATAAAGAAGATACCCATTTATGTTTTTCTGATACTGACAATTAACCCTAATTAACCCTAGTTGTTTGATAATTTGCTTTATGACGCTTTACACTCTTCTTATGAAGTGGTCAGTTCAGAGAGTCACAAAAACATCTTAGCATATTTCCTTGTTATTTATGTCACACATTTAATCTGTTAGGTGTAGAGATGTAGTTTCCTGCTCAGCCAGTAGTTAGCAGCAGTTCATCATATATGTATACTGTAGGTTGCTAAAGTGAAACATATACTGATTGTTGTAAACCACCTTGGCTTTATTCAATAACATTCCTTATGAAACTAAACTTATGTATTTTTGGGAAATACTAAGGATGAACTATGAAACAAAATGAACTAATATATGCATGGATTCAAATAGTATTCAATGCTATATGACAAGTGTTTTCCTTTCATGATCGAAAGGAATACTACTGTGGGCTACTGTAAAATAAAAGTGTTTAGGGAGTTGATTAGGTGAATGCTTGGCTAAAGAGTTGAGTCTTCTGTCTAGACCTAAACTGACAGGCTGTGTCTGAATCCCAAACAACACTAGGAGAACTATTCCAGAGTTTAGAAACCAAGAAATAAAAGGTATATACATCTATTAAAATATTTTATTCCAAACTTGCACAACTTTCCTGACAACACCTGTAGTAACCTGTATGTAGTACAAAATGGTAACAAATTTAAAGGGCAATAATATTTACATTATAAGTAGACCTTAAGGAAATTTTTTTACAAGAAGTGTTATATGACACTAATATTTTTCTGGATGTAAAGCTCTACCAAAAAGGTTTTCTATGAATGAAGATCATTATAAAAATGTTTTTATTTATTCTCAGGTAAAGCTCCCCAGCCTCGTCCTGGCTACCAGATGCCTGAACCTGATGGTTGTAGCACCTCCCTGCTTGGCTTCCAGGTACCAAACAGTGTATGTGTCTCTTTATCTCTACTAACACAAGCTAATGGTTTCCCATTGAAGCATTTACTGACCCTCATGTTAATTTAAACCTATATGTATTCTGAAGGTTGTCTTTCATGGAGCAGAACATTGTTTACACTGATGTTTTCTGTAAATGGTGACCAGGGACTGTCATACCCAATGAAAAGCACCAAATAAAAGTAATCCATATGATTCAAATGCAAAATTAATCTGCAATAGTTTTTAGTCCAACTTTGTATGAGGTGCAATTTCAAGTCATGATTATCTTCAAATCTTATTTACATATTTACATGGATTTGGATTTAGAATGTCATGAGGGTCACCAAAAGATGATAAA
Source organism: Botia almorhae (assembly GCA_036877575.1). Classification (NCBI taxonomy): domain Eukaryota; kingdom Metazoa; phylum Chordata; class Actinopteri; order Cypriniformes; family Botiidae; genus Botia; species Botia almorhae. Next base: position 9,257 of record JAZGTJ010000102.1, on the reverse strand, counting down.
ATGTCAGTTTTAGATTACAAATAAGGGAGCACTTAACCTGTTTATTTACCCATGGTGGCCAGAACCTGGTAGCTGATGACACAAGGGTGGCTGACATTCAACAAATTTCCTTTAGTTTCAAAAGTAGCTGCTTAGAAATAAATGTCTTATATACATAATGCTAATTCAGTGGATTTTGGGTTCAGGACAGACTAGCACAGTGTTAAAAGTTGCTTTCAGTTTCAAGTTATAGCCAGTGTGACCAAAGTTCTTTTGCTAAAGTTAGTTGATAGAAATCGCATGCAGTCAGACCGCAAAATGCTTTTTACCATTGGTATAACCCTTCTAAAACCACAGAGAGATCTTTACATGATCCAAGCAAAATGCAGTTTATTTTGCAGTTAAGCCAATTTGGTCGCTGAGAAAGTCTGATGGCAACCATACAAGCAGCTGATGGGAATGCTGTCAGGATAAAGGAAGTAAAATGAGCCAATTAAGTTCCACACAAAGACTCAAAGATAGTCTTGTGTGCCATTAAAGGCTCCAAAATAAATTAGGAGTTTAAGATGTCCACTCAGGAAGCACTTAATAAAGGCTGTATATCTCTATCCTCCAGTAATATTGGCTATGAATGTAATTGTCTCATGTTTTATCTTTAACAAATTATGATCAGACTCAAACCTCTATTATTGCATTCCATAAATAACCAATGCTCTCCAATATAGAAAAATGCCCTCCAAAATGTATTATCCAAATGCAATAAATCATTTCTTAATAGCCAATTACATCCCAAATGGATCATAAGCTGGCAGAGAGAATTTCCAACAATTGCTAGCATCACAGAGTCAAAAAGGCAAACAAAAGAAGTTAATTCTCTCCTGCAGTTTATTAAGCTTATTAGAAAAAGTCTCCCATCTTATGACTATAACAAATCAAAAAGGGTAGAGTGAAATAAACTATAGTCAGCTCTCTGTGCTTTTAGGGATATCAAAGTATCTTTCTGTGTGTATGTTGGTCAGTAGTTAATTGAGTGATTTCTTTTCTTGTGACTAACAAATTCTTGATTTGGTTCTGAATGTCTGCACTGCTCTTGTTTGTGTTGTAATAGTATATGACAAAACATCACTATAATAAAAACAAATGTATAATAATAATATATATATTGGAAGGAAGAAAGGTTAGAGATCATAATCACCTATTCAGCCCTAATAAAGAAGTACCAGAAAGTAGTACCAGAAGTACCCTATGGTTTTATAGGCTTGAATTATGGTAATACTGTTTATTATTTTTTATTTAACATGTTAATCACCATAGTATTAACATGTATTAACATAAATACTGTAGTACCTACTGTATTAGCATATAATAAGTATCTAGTTTAGTCTGGTTTATAAGTAAGAGCCATAATTGTTCTGAGAATTGAACTTATATAAGAATTCATGTCTATTGACTGACGTGTATTTGACGATCAAAAAGGTAAAAAATGCCCCTGAAAGTCTATAACAGGGGACAAATGTAAATGGTAAAAATTAAATATTATACAAAGAAACAGTTAATTTTTGGCAATGGTGTACACCATGCTATAATTTAGACTTTATTTTGGCTTAATTGTGATGGATGGTTTTAGCACTCATGTTATGTAATGTGCTGTTTCTCCACAGTTCGATGTGGGTGTTCCAGCCATGACCAAGTGCTGTAACCAGTTAGACGTTTGCTACGATACCTGTGGCTCCAATAAGTACCGCTGTGACACCAAGTTTCGCTGGTGCATCCACAGCATCTGTGCTGATCTCAAGAAGAGTCTGGGCTTAATGTCAAAGGTGGAAGGTGCGAAATGCTCTCATGCCAACATGCAACTCACACCTCAGCTCTGTTCCAAAACCCAGTGAGCTGCCCATGTTATGCAGCACTTAGTACGTTTCAAAAAGGCTTTTCTACCATACGTTATTTAGGCCACATTTTAAGACAGGATCACAGGTATTCCTTGCAGAAAAAAGCAAACCCATAATGCGTTGCAACAGGCTCATAAATAAAAACATAATTAAAAAAATTAAAAATAAAACTATTCTGACCAATATTTGTGTGTGCAGTATGTTTTTGGCTTATTGGAGCATTGTGTTGTTCTTAGCAACACTAATGCCAAACTCTGTTAGCATTAGTCTGTGCACTTCACATCATGGCACACACGAGAGTTGCTGCCTATTTAAAGCTACTCCATATTGGTTAGTTAAGAGGTTTCAATTCCATTAGAATGCTTTGTTAGAAGGTTTTTGGAACAGAGCTATTTTTTTCTGTGGCCTGGTTATTGTGAATAAAAGATAGGTTGTATAAAGGTGCAATATTAATGTTATTGTAACAACACTGCTGCAAACAGGACAAAACTCCTCTTTCTTTTCTACAGCATGTGAGACCTTCGCTGACACCATGTATAACACTGTGTGGACTTTGGGCTGCAGGCCCTTTATGAACAGCCAGAGGGCAGCATGCTATTGTGAAGGAGAAGAGAAGGATGAGCTGTAGACACCTGTACCAGTTTCAACACCTGCTGTTTACTGACTGAACACTCACTGAATCTCCACACACCAACTTCAACACCTCAACACTACAACACTACAGCAGGGATCATTAAAATGAAAGTCAAAAACACTTCCGGTTAGCGTTTTACCACAAAATCTTTGTCTCTGTCTCTCCCTCTCTCTCTGTATATCCATATGCACAAAAAATTATATTTTGCATATGAAAAATTACAACTATTTTCAGATTACATTCAGAAAGGTATTTTTGCATTGTGACACTTTTATGACAGTTAAGCATATTTTCACCCTGTTTTCCATCATGATTGTCATTAGACTCGGATTACTGTAATGCAGTTCTGCTTTGTTCAAGGCACAACAAAAACTACAATTTAAAATATTTATCAGTATTTTTTCATTACAGTAATCAGAATTAGGAGGATTTGTCGCAAATAATGCTGCAATGCAATGAAATCCTGTTTTTTCCTAAGCAAAATATAATTTCTAATATTTTCATTCTTTTGAATTGAAATTTGGTAGTAGGTGAGATTTTCTTACTAATCAGAACTAGTGGTAGTGGATCAGTTTAGGAAAAACAATATAATTAAAGTTTGAAAGTGGCTGAAAGTGAAACATATTTGTAGTGTGCCTTTGTGTGCAGTTCAGGAGAAATGTTCACTGTTGTGTTCTGTGTTATATTTGTTTTGTATAATTAAGATAATTTTGACTTTGTTAACCTCATAAATAGGTAAGTGATATTTATGCACACAATGTAGGATTTTCAGGTTATAATATGATTAAAAATAAAAAATTTATTTGAACCAAATAGATGTTTTGGTTTTTAAAAATAAACCTCAAATTAATGTTATCTTACTGAACCTTTATTCAGTATGCTGGAATGTGTTTATTACACTAAGACAATAAAACTACACACTGTGACAAAATGTTTTGCTGGCTGTTTCGTTCATTTATTTTTTCCTCTGTAATACAACGACCACATAATGTACATTAAATATTCAAGATGCAGCAATTGCACAGACTGTAACATTTTTATATATGATCTGTATTAAAATTCTCAGGTTTAATTGTTTTTAATTGAAAGCTTGTATTGTATATTGCTGTAGATTTAATATGATTCTGTGCTCACAGACGCTCTACTGCACACACTCAATATGTCATCTAGATTTTTAGGATTAAATTAGAACAGTCTTACAGTCTAAATGATTTGTTAATGTTTGTTCAAAAGCAGTGCAAAGCAAGGATATAAATAATCGTAGTACAGGAACAGAACAACAGATAGGCCTCAATTTTACCTTGTGGGATATTAACAATATAAGTCAGTTACTGTAACATGAGTTGCTGGCTTTTGCTTTGGTAAAAAATTAAAAACAGGACAAAATAAGTCAAAATTACTTTCTGTGCTTTCGCCGTTATACCACAAATATTGTTGACAGAGCTTATTGAGGCTTGAACGTTTGTGCACTGTTACTATTAAATGTCTGTTGATATAAATATTCATATTAACTAGTTGAGCGAGCCTGTAGAGGGAGCTGTTTCATTTCTGCATGTATTAGTTGTTAGTGCTATGACTTGTTGATGGTGGGTCTGGCAGTACATAAATGGGTCCACTGGACAGAACGATTTGCTCTTGATGCTGGTCGATCCAAAGATTTCTCCTCAGTCGCTTTCGGCAGCCCTGTGTGCAGCGAGACTCGCCTTGTGCCTGTCCACACACCAGCACACGGCAATGTAGGAACACCTCCTAATACACATAAAAAATGGGGAAAAAAGGTAATAGATTGTGTGATATTTTATATACACAAAAAATTTGGCAAAATAATTCATTAAATGACTCATTTTCACACAGTCTACATACTGAGGCAGGCTAGCACATTATCACCCAAAAGTACACACATAGGACAAACCAGCCAGCTGGGTTTTCCAGCATGCACCTCTTACTCACTCTGTTGTCTTTGCCAATGAACTTGAAGACTGGGACCTGGTAGTGTTTTGAGAGCTGGTCTTTAGTTGTAAGCTGACGCACTGTTTCATCTGAAATACATCTGAGAAACATATAGCCATTAATGCACAATAGCTTCTAAATATAGACTCTACCTTTGTTTATAGGTGCAGTAACCTTTTTTTTAACACGCATAAATTATTCCTATCTGGCAAATACAATATTACTGAAATAGGTATCCTGAAAAATGACACCTTAGGCCCCAGGAAACAGCATGTGCTTTTGTTTCTAGCCAATCAGAGAATGCACACTGTTTCTCTGCCTTTTGCATGTTCAGATTGGCTGACATGTCTTTGGAGGGTGGAGTTTTAGAGAAATTACATGCAGGCTTTTAAATTTAGTGGCTGAATTTGAAGTCAGACAAAAGTTAACAAAACAGCTATAATCATCTACAGCACCTTTAATAGTGTACCGCATTGTTTTAACTCTCAGTATTCAAATGGTTTTCTCCAAAGATACAACTGTCAATACTTACCCATCTTTGATGAGGTAATATTTTAAAGCCTGATCAGCCTTGGAGCTGGGTGTTGCAAAACAACTTTCTACAAAAGCAGCAAGACCTTCCACCCGCTCCAGAGGCTCTACACCAAAGTATAGCGAGTCACGAAGTCGCAGTTGAGGAGGCTGGCTGTATGGCTCAGAAAACTCTGAATTTTTAAAGAGCTCCAGGGTAAAGGGGAATATTCCTTCGCTGTGGCCCGCTAGCTCAAGTGCTGTATTGCGCAGACTGGGCAGGTAGCCATCTGACACCTCGTACTGCCGTGGAAACTCACATGTAATAGGCAGCAATAGTTTACTGGTGCGCACGATCAAGTCCCCACTGCTGCCAGGACTCGACCGCGGCAACCCTGTCACCAAGTTAGTGCCAACAATTTTGTCTTCAGTGACCTATAGTAGAAAGAACAGATGCCGAGTCATGCAATAGCATTTACCAGAATTTTTGTGATTTATTTTGGGACTTATTAGAAGTTAATTAGATTGCAAAATGTAGATGATCTGTACAATAATAGAGGAACAATTTACATTTGTATTGTACATTTACAGTGAAATATTGTCAAGATGTTTAAAATGCTAAAGTACTCACAACACAACAAGTCTAAACATGTCTAAGTAGTAATTGTTTGTTGAATAACATTAATAGCCTGCATAGTCAAGGTAGGGATGTTACATTTTGATGAAATTTTACAAAGCCCATGTTGAAAATAATATGCAATAAGACCATTAATGTGTATTAAAAAAGTAAAAATAGTACTTTTTCCAGAAGAAACCGAACAAAACTTGATTCTAAAATAAGATTTAAAACTAAATCTAACTAAATCTTTTAAATCTAAAACAGATTGTGCTTCATAATGAATGAGCTCTGAAAACTACTTTTAGATCCACAGAAACTTCTACCTGTACCACAGTGCCACAGGTCTTAAGACTAAAGCGGAGGTTAACATGGGTGCCATTGGAAACGCCACGACAGGAGGAGTTGGACAGGGAGAGTTCAAGACCTCCCACCAGGTCTTTGGGAACTGACACCTCTATGGAACTGGGATCACACTGGACGGGGACTGCACACAAAGCAATGTTTAACTGAGTTCTATCCTAAGGAAAGAGTACAAAAGGTGTGAGTGTAGAGAAGAGAGACTGGTTTAGCTTACCCTCACAGCTGCGTTTGTCATCTCCTAGCCTCAGACCCCGGGGACAGTGACAGTAATATGAATCCTCCTCTGAGGAGCATCCATGGCTACAGCCTCCATTCACATGGTCACATCCTGCGATCTCTACACAGAAGCGTAAATATTCAAAAGGCATGAGTAAAGGTATGCCCATTTTTATTACTGGTGTGCTGCATTCTTACCTTTACAACTTTTTTCATCCACGTCCAGCACTCTTCCTGGTCCACATTCACATCGGTGAGAACCCTTGGTGTTGACGCAAACTTCTGCACAGCCTCCATTTCCCTTCTCACACTCATTTACATCTTACAACAAACACCAGAGCACAGTTAAAAACTAATGGGTAGAAACAGGGATCTGTGGCTTCATTCCAAAATGTACCAAGCTGCCTTGTTGTCTACTGCCTATATAGGCAGCATCCTAACTAGAATCTCATAAATTATTCATTTGGAATGCTGTACATAGGTAATTCATATTGGATTTCAATACATACATGAGTCAGAGTCTGGTTTTAGAATGTTGCTAGGATAACATCATGATACTCTAATAAGCATAAACAAGCATGGCACTTACTTTTGCTTAAAATAGTCAATATTAAAATGACTGAACTGTATCCATATGGATACAGCAGGCATTGCTGTCCTTGGTTTAGCCTAAAGAATGTATCTTACAACACACATTTTTAAATTCACAACACCAATTCTTGAGGTTTGTATCCCACAAGAGGGCCTCAAGCCAGGCATACACTTGAAGGGATAGTTCGCGCAAAATAGATGTGTATGATTTCCAAGGTGTGATTTCCTTCAGCCAAACATAATCTCAGTTGTATTAAATAATATCCTTGCTCTTCTTAACTTTAAAATTGAATAGTGCCTGAGATTTTAAAGCTTCTAAAATGCAGACCGATTTGAGGCAGATTATTAATGTAATTAGGTTGTGACCACTGATCGTTGCTGTGTATTTCAGTGTATTTTAGTTCACCTAAGATGCCTTTAAATTCTGTCTATGTAGGCAGCTCACTAGGCTTTGAAACAGATGCAATAGTTAATGCTCTACAACTGACATTGATTAGTAAAGTCTATTTAATTAGAGAAAAGGTTATGTGGAGCCAATGGCAAGAAGCAGAGTTCAATTTCGCAAATGTATTTGACAACTGTTCAATAGTCTTTAATTACATCCAACTCAATAACTGAACACATTTAATCACATCCGATCAATTTCGCTCATTGTTTTCTCCTTGTTGCCCTGCTGTGTCTTGGCCCTTTTGCACAGCATTCAGAACTGACACCTGTCTAAGGCTAGCATAGTATAGTCTTCAGAGAAATAGGTTTTGAAACCAAAGGGAGCTGCCCTCCTGCCTCAATGTCAGGTCAGTTAATAGCTTTATGCGCTCATAAAAAAAAGAAAAACTAGAAAAGTACCTGCAATTGACTACGGAAACTTGCCGCATATAACACCTTACATTACATTCTGTTGCTGTTTTACAGTTGGTTAGGGACTATTTTTTCCAGCGGAAGAAAGAAAGGCTTTTAGTGATTTTACTTAATGAAAGCTGCATTGATACATATGTTTGGGCTTTAATATTGTTTTATTATTATTAGTATTATTATTTTATTAGTATTGTGTGACAACCATTTTATAAAAGCAATAAGGTACTTGAGGCTGGTGCTGTAACGTGAATAAGTCATGGCTGAAGGGGTTGCAGGCACGACGTGACTCCTAAAGCGGAGTCACACCCTTCAGCCATGACTATAGCAGAGTTCAGAGAACAGCAATTTAAAAGAAACTTATCCTGTGCACATAGCAAATTTGTTAGTATAAAAAGTTAATCTTTACAATTAAAATACTATCATTTTATTATATCCTTTTTTTACATATCCATTTTTACTTTTCACCTGTTAATTTAGTTATTGAATACTGTATATGTTAGAATATATTCTGTCAAGAAATATTTGAAAACTGTTTGTAATTTTAGAGTCCAATTTCCTATTAAGAAGGGTCCAGACCTGGACCACACAGTTCCTTACCCAGACATGTCTGAGCATCAGGTCCCAGAACAGTCCCACCAGGACACCGACATTCAGGTTCGACAGGGCAATCAGCACCATCACACTCCACCTCATCGCATATGTCATAGAAATCTACAGAGACAGTTACATAAATCGGTTCTCAAGTAACTCAAAAGTAAATGTCAGAAATAGACAAGAGAAAGACTTACGGCCACAGTATACGTGGAAACACACGGACGGCCGGGGAAGGCGGTAGACATAGTAACCCTTAGTGCAGGCCTTAACGTCCACACTAGTGGTCCAGTGACAGCAGTTATTATTGAAGCTAGCACATGCGGGCACGGTCACAATGCCATCACGAGGCAGCGGGTGGCTGCCATTCAGCCAAATGGGGGCGTGGGTACCACAGTGGTTTTCTTCAATACAGAAGGTGGGCATAGCATCCCCTGCCATCCCTGTGAAGCGATACCATTCACCCGCTACGTGTCGGTCACACAGAGGGACTCCTGCTGAGTTGTTGACATGGTAGTCTGTGTTTCGCCACGGCTCGTTCAGACTGATGTAGGCTGAACAGGGATCTAAAGCTGACCAAAGCATAGACAGGGGTTGGTTTCTGAGTCTCTACTGAAAAGACCTGTGTAGTGGTTGAGTTTTGGTGTCCCACCAGGCTTTTTTGTAGTGTTAAAAGACCTTTTTCTATCCCAGCTTATATGCACAGACAACTATAAGTAAGGCATTGATAGGTTGATGTACCATGGAAGTTAGAGAACTGACATGCATTTGGGTCTGTTTCTCTGATCAATGCTACAGTAGGTGGGGAAGTGTTCAGGAAATCTTGTTGAAAACAATGACACTAATGGCACAATAACTAAACATTTCACTTTTGATCTTAACCAGCCGTTCTCAATATCAAGACTTCTTTGGACAGCCAACATTACAACAACAGAACTTCTCAACTAGCTTAACCAGTTTAGTTCCCTTTCAGTCAGTCACGTTCGACGTTACGTCAACTGACTGACGTATGGGGTCTTGCTTGAGAGCCCTATCACCTTCGCGTAAGAAAAAACGCGCC
>JAZGTJ010000101.1:174132-243695 GCA_036877575.1 Botia almorhae | reverse complement strand
TAGTCTTTGCAGCGCACATGACAAGACCGCGCACTCCAATGTACAATGCGCCTCATGAGAACATTCCAGTTTGGTAAAGTCAGTTTGGAATTTGAATAGCACAGAAGAACCGCCTCTCTTTGATTGGACGAGATCAAAGCTTATGGGTGGGATTTACTTGTCACTCAGTGATATACTCGGCCTCTGTTTGGTTCAAGACAAAGTGGGCGGAAACATCTTCGCCATATATATACTATGGCAGCAAGCGCAGGCTAACGATTGCCTACGATCTCACGTTGTGGCAAAAGCGACCACGTTCAATGTTTCTCCACAGAGCTGACTTAAGTCTCCGTCCCCGAACGAAATATCGTGATTCTGACTGAAAGAAAGTTTGTTCCCTTCGAGGGAGAGGTGGGAAAACATCACGACACCGAGCATGATTAACACCATGGAGTGTGCAGTGGATGCACAAAGTCTGATTTCAATATCTTTACGGAAAATCCACAACTCCCGTACGCAGAGAGGGGGAATCAAGCTGCACAAAAACCTACTGGTCTCTTACGTGCTGAGGAACGCCAGGCAAGTGTACATGAACGAGAAGTACGCAGAGATCTACAGGATGCAACAATACGAGGAGGTGATGACCGTCTGCAACGAGATCCAGGAGCTAAACCCGCTCGATTTGGTAGAGGACTGCGAGGAACAGACGGTGGACTGCTGCGGCAGCGTGAACGAGTCAGCGAGTCTCTGCTGCGCGCTCTTGCCCGTCAGTCACCAAGCCTCTCCGGTGCACCATATCCAGCCCGCCAGCGCCTGCTCGGTTCCCATACCTCTCCAAAACGAAGAGGTCTGTAAAACTCCGGATCCTTCGTTCTATCGAAGCTGTTGTGCGGAAGCCTACCCTGTGTCTAACTGTGACTTTTCGCCAGTAAATAACATGCACTGCAACAAAACTACAGTGCTTGATTTGGACACGCATGTCGTTACAACAGTAGAGAACGGGTATTTGCATCATGACTGCTGTGCTTCGCTCCAGCAGTGCTGCCAGGGCGCACAGAGCCCGGCCAAAAAGCGCAAGCTTGACTTTGGTTACTATGTGTCCGAAATCGAGGAGGTACCGGATTTTACGCCGTGCAAAAGAGCGAAATTCGAGGACTCTTCATACGCAAACACAGAGCCGCTGGACACATCAAACATTTCCAATCTCATCTCGATCTTCGGGTCGGGGTTTACAGGACTGGTGAGCAGACAAGCGGACTTGGAGCAAGCCTTAAACGGACAGTTCTGTAGCAAACAAGCCCTGGCGAGTTTAGGAGCTTGGACAAGAGCTATTGTAGCTTTTTGACTCAGTGGTTCATGAGAATACAGATACTTTATGAAATTGTATAAAGTCTAAGAAAAATTGACTTTTATTTTTGCAAGAAAGTTATTTAAGCATTTTTATTTTGTTTAATTTTTAGTTTAGTTTTATAGGGGAGGCGAACGGTGGTTGTAGCCTACCGCTTCTGGTGTATCCTTTAAAACAAATGTCGATATAGCAAACGTTTTGAACGGTTGAAATAATCTAACGAAGTTGAATTTCGTTGCCTTAAACCCAACGCAAACTGCTAGCTAGCTATGGCCACAAACATGAAAAGTCTTTGAATGTTTTGCTCTTGGATTGTTTCTTTCTCCCTATCCCAGTTTCTCTGAAAAGCAACTTTCACAGAGATGTATCGTAAAATGACATTACCCATGTATTGTTGGAAATAACAGGCTGCAAACCTAGAAGCCTAACGCTGCACATTGTTCTCAACCGTTGAATAACGCGTTAAGGAGCTGTGTAACATTTTATAACGTTTTAACGTAACAACTAACAGTAAGGCTATAACAACAAGACTATTTGAGCTCGTGCTTACGGAAATGTAGAGCTACAGGAAGAGGACAGGCTTACACAGACTACATCTGTAATATCATATAAGGCAATCAGGTAGGCTAATGAAGGTGCAATATTTGAACTCCCTCCCTGTCTAGTTTTATGTTTTCTGTAATCTGAAATTTGTTGAAAGTGTCAAGGACTGGTGCTTTTTGTTGACTGCACTGACCTACAGCGCCAGTTCCTCCGAGTATGTTTGTAGTTCGCCTATGCCAGTAACCTCATCACACTGAACGTTGGGGTCATTAATTAACACTACAACTCCCATAATGCCCGCTGTAACGTTATCAGCCAGGTGTTTTGTTGACTATTAGAAACTCCAGTGTTAATAATTTCCCGGCCACATACTCTGAGAAAAGTTGATTAAGCCTTCACAGTAATTCATGATGCCAGCATTTGCTTGGTTTTGTGGGTTTGATTTTATTTTCTACAAAGTTAGACCTTTTGTTCTAAAAAGGCAATCTCATTAATTAGCCATACGTCCTCACATTATATAAGCACTATGTGTACTGAATTAAAGACGTTTTCAGACGTATTCTCCATATTTTGTTGGTATTCTTGTATTTTTGTGCATATTAAATTGTATATCACCGGGTAAAACTGTTTTAGAAAGTATTTGTTTAAAATTTATAACCTTAATAAAAAATGAAACTTAACTTTGGTTTGTAACTTCTCTTTTGCAACACTTGGTCAAACCAAGAACACAATCACAGCTGCCTTGAAATGAAGGTCTGCTGTGGTGTTTGTGAGCTTGACATAGTCAGGTCAACATATTGGAAAGGTATAATAACACAATATAATAACATGTATATGTTAATATACAAGCACAACATCCTCAACACATCAGTGTGACTTTCATATGCATAGCAAATAAGAGCACAATTAAGTTTTGCTATATGCTTCATACCCTGTTACAGAATTAAATGGTAGGACACTTTCTAAATTGGTCACTACTGGTTAACCCAGTAGTCTCCTGGTAACCATAGATCCAAAATGAGTATTCACAGCATTGTTTATCTGATTTGAATCACGTGAAATGTAATTTTAGTTATATGCCATTGGGATTTTAAACCACATAGTGTAGGCCAAGATTAGGTCGACTAATAAGATAATTTTCAGTATACATACTGAGAGAATAAACTTACAAACAAAGCTTACGTTAAAAATAGGGTTCAAACAAAGGTACAGACTATCACTATCCTTCTGAAACCAATCATACTTTGCGCTTCGTTGCCTGAGACGTCACGTTTAACTGAGGGGTGGGGAGTGCAGTACGTTCAGGGCGCGCTCGATTTGTAGCCAGAAACTCTTACTAAACTTGCAGACTGTGTTATCTCTGCTGTATGCCACATGGTGGTGTTCTTCAAAATCAATGAATGAAGGTATTAGAGCGCCTATGTAGCGGCACCTCGGGCTGACCTCGAAACCGCTGCTCCCTGCAACCCCCTACACCCCTCCCCTCTCTGTCCTCTCGCTGGTCTCTCTCTCTCCCTCCTTTTCTCTCTCTCATCTGTTGCCGAAACCTCGCGACTCCTCTCAATCTGAGATACCGCAGTACACCCGACACATCAACGTCTAACATACATAGGCTGTTATCAAGTCGTTATGTTGGCTATTTTCGACGAGTAGCAGCTTTGCGCACATTTAAATCCCGCGTAATTCGGTCGCACGGTATATTATGTACGTTACGTACATTACGGCGATGCGTTTTTAAACCGTGCTGATGTGCAATACCGTTGCATCGAGCTTGGGTTTCTTGTGCAAAAGACATGTCCGCAAAACAGATGTGTTAGCAAGGTTAAATTAATGGCGGCAACACATGAATGTAAAAGAGTTTAGTTTAACTCCTGATTTATTCGAAAAGGATAATATCTGCGAAAGTGTGTCCAAGTTAACATTATTAAATGTATTTTTCCAAAGGCGTTAGAAATTCTGTATATTCGTTTATTTTTGTAAGGCAACGTACTACAGTCTGTGGTGTATGGCGAGCTCCTCCGCGTGGCGAATGCGGGGAACGCTACCACGGATAGCGCGTGCACGAAATAAATGCTGTTATTTCTCATTTAACGCCTGGGAAAGATCCGTGCACCATCAATTATACATCCATCCAGCACATTAAACATAGACAGCACGTGTTGCGCATTCAACATAAACATGCATTTTGTTTACCCCTCCAAAACGAGCAGTTGCGTGTGAAACCGTGTAAGTTGTAACATCAAATGTAAACGAAGACAAAAGGCACGACTTTAATCTCATCTCAGCTGCGACTGTTGAACGCATTACTGCATGTTTGAATACAATTGAATAGAATAGGGGGAGGTGGTTGGGTACATTTGACCGTTTGCGTTCATGTCAATTACTCAGCAAGCTGCGCTGAGTTTCACAGTGGGGCGGTTGGGTGACAGTGACTGGGCAGATGCTGCATTTGCCTTTCCCTATGAAAATGACTCGACTCGGAAAAATAGGGCCAGCTGTGTTCTTAGGCCTACACGTAGTTAGAGTCGCATAATAGCTCACTGTGTAGGTTTTCAAAATAGGAATCACCTACTTTTGCAATTCAATGAAGTAAACTGTTTACATTGTAGGTTATACATTGTAGGTTATACAATGATGTTGCATGTATGAGAAAACAAAAATCCCAATTTTAATAGTTTATAATACTTTAAGTTTTAAAATGGGCATATTGCTATCTGCCATTTAAAAGCCATTTTACATTTTTAAGCCATTAAATGCCACAAAAAGCCATTTTAAAGCACTTCCTATTTTGATCAGCAACATTAAACCCAAGTTAAAGGAACGTAAGATTTAACCCAGGTCTGCTTGTCCTGCAAAAACCCGTAAACAAATAGGGCTTTAAAGTGGTCCTGGACTAATTGGGGCTAGTTTCAATGTACCTGTCATTACAAATATCCTTTAATCTATGTGATTTTGTCACAAACGGAAACACTTTACAGTTTGATGCAAAGACTGTGACATATAAAGGGGCAAACTACAAAAAACTAAAGATGTAAACGTGTTATTTTAGGTTTCACCATTTCTAAAAGAATGCAACGCTACTGCAACATTGTAACAAAAGCTTTGCACCAATTTGTTAGTTATTTAACATACAAACTGTACCCCCGTTCTCTGTTTTTTGTAGTACTACTCTTCTGTGTCAAGATGGAGGGACAGTTTAAAGTGAACTGACACCATTTATTTACACAATTAAGTTTAGAAATTAAATATTCTTCACTACTTTAATGCAACAGCCGAAATGCAGATTTTTTTGCTTGAACTTGGCAAATGGAAGGCTACAGTACAGCAATAAATAGCTGTAAAAACCAATAAAACGTACGTTCAGTATCAATTTTCTTAATCTTTCTGTGACATATTTACAGACAAATCCATTGTTTTGCAGTTGTACTATTTTCTGTCAGAATTACGCACAGCACAATAATGTAAATGACAACTTATTAACGTCTCGCACAGGTAAAATGACACTTCTAGCAAAATCATTTACAGCAACACACGCCTCAGCAATCTCTGATAACTAAACAAGAACTCAAGTCACACTATTAAGTTCACCAGAAGTGCTTTGAGACACACACGTCTCTCATTAATTGGTTGCAGATCTTTGCACACAGGAAATGGAATTCTACACATTAAACCAAAACCAAGCCTTAGACCATTCATTGTGACAAGCTCTGTCATTTATATACACATAAATAAATATAAATGCCAATCCAGATGATAACGTTATTCATGACTGCATACAAGTGTCTAAGGTCTAAGTTCGACTTTCTACTTGCAGGGAATAGGTCAAAGGAAACCATATAGACAAATTGTGTTAATTAGGAGGAAGTGAGCGACATCGCCATTAGAAGTCTACGTCATATGCATCTAGTAGTAGATCTAGGAGATTGTGTAGAGCAGAAGAGTTTAATCCTGATTCTGAAGACCTAACATGCTGTAACAGTTGAGTTCCACTCAAACACTCCTGAACCAGATAATCAAAGCTTTAAGGTTCACATGAATATTATACGTAGGGTGTATTAAAGGCAGGAACTAAACTCCACAGGACAGTAGATCTACAGGAGAAAAACCGAGCACCTCTGGTGAAGAGAATGTATAGGCCTATTAGAGTTTGTTCATTGGGGTTGTGTGGAACTGAAGAGGTTTCATCTGAAGTTGCGGTTTTAGTTGTGCTCTCTGACAGGGTGTGGATTCCTCTTGATGTTTCTCACGGTTTGACTGGCTGGATGGAAAGCAGGCTGCCAAACTTGAAATGCTGGATGACTGGGAATTTTTCTAGACACTGAAAGCGCAACAGAGAAAGAGTCGGTTGGAATCAATGAGCTGCTGAAAGTGAACAGATTTGTTAGCTTTCAAAATATCGTCTGCCACAACATTCAAGTTGAACGGGACTTTAGTAACAAAAGTACATTTGTGCAGATCTTTGCATTGAAGTTTATGGGTTTTTTTGGGGGGTACTGTCTAAAAGACAGTCAGAGAAAACTGCGGCACATAGAGGATAAAAACTGTCTAAGAAACGAAAAAAGCGTCATACTGCTTTCTATCAAAGTGCCAATAACATTTTTGTAGGCTCATGCAACAGTGTAGCACCAACACATTTTGTCCACTCGTACTCGTAACACTGGGTTAAATCGGTGAAAATAAAGCTAGGAATGCATTTATTTTAAACTAGGAGGAGAAAAATGAATAGACACTAGTAAAGGTAGGGTAACCGGCTCTCTTTAGTATACAGCCAGTCCAGTTTCAAATACAGCTGACAGTTTCTGGTATGTATTGTAAACACAGAACTCTAGGGTTGTGAAAAGCTCTTGATAAACTGAACCAAAAGCAGACAAGAGAGAAAAGTGTCTCAGCGTGTACTTAATACACTCTAAAAATGTCCAACAAGTCAAAGAACATTGATATTTAACTCATTTACACACAATTCTCATATAGCAAAAGTCATCTATCCCTGGTGCACAGAGGAACTGGGCTAACACAGGCAAAGAGAGAACAAGAATGTGATGTACACGGGGGTGGGGAAAGACAGACAGGGCGAGAGAGACAGAGGAAAGGAGGAGGGGAATATGTAGACAGACTGGCCCCTCAGCTTTGCTCTGCACAGAGGGGAGAGAAGGGGGAGGGAACACAGACTCTTCTCAACAACACAGGATGTGGGCTTTGGAGGAGGGGGTGGGGCACTTAGTTCTTCCCCCAAACACACATGCTTACACAATTAACCCTTTCTGCTCCAGTCTTAAAACTTCACAGACTATCTTAGATTTCATTAAAAACAAAGACAGTGAAATGAGTTGGAGGTTTAATTCTTATTTACTACAATTTTTAATGCTATTTAGTGTTTCACTAAGTATTTAGTGGAACGTAAGTATTGAGTCAGTATAACACCAAGCTTAATTTATTACTAAATCAAAAACATTTCATATATTTATAGTGTTTAACATACCACAATACTTACTTCTGCTTTGTACATTCGTATGAGACCCTGATTGACTTTTGACCAGGAAGGAACAGCACTGATGTTCCAAAGCTGGTTAGAGTGTTCAGCAAACGGGCCTGTTTTCATCTAAAGAAAGGAAAAATAGAAACAGGAACATTATGATTAGGAAGATCATGTAAATTTAGGACATAATGTGTAATCAGCAACCTAAAAGATGGTTTGGAAAAGAGCAAAAACCCACAAAAGTGATGATTTTATTAAAATATGATGTGTATAAAAATTCAACAAAACGATTAGCATGCAATATTATTATTATTATGAGGTTAGTAAGTCACTAACATAAAAATGTCTTTTACACAGAAAAATAAAGAGTCAGAATAATCTGAAATGCACTAACTATAGTGGCATAATCACTAAAATCATTAATTATCTAAACAGGAAGCTTGTAGATATAACATTGTAATTGTTTGATTATTTAATAATAAGGATATGAAGAGCAAATGTACATAAACATGACAATGTAATTTTTTTGCCATGTGGCAAATTATCAACCATACTGTAGAATTTGTAATTCGATTACAGCAAGTTACTGTACTGTGGGGGCTATTCATGAGAATTTATAAGCGAAGAACTGGGGCTGCCCTTGGGAAAGAGAAGTTTATGAATGGTGGTGCTGTGTGGCTTAACTTCACACACACGCAAATTCTCCGACTGCCCTCATCATGCTGAACTTTCCAGAGACCCACTAGCCCCTCACAGAGGAATGGAGAGAAGGAAAGAAAAAATGAGGGTGGAAAGAGAGGGACAGGAAAGGGAAGAGAAAGGAGGGGGTGGACCCTAGGGGCCAAAGTAGTGATTCACAACAACGTGCAGGGAAGGAAGGAAATGACTCATGTGAGTGGAGTCCAAACACAACCTCACTGAGAGAAACAGAGAAAGTTAGTGAGAGACACATATGGGTCGCTTTTACACTGGGTTTGTTGCTTGGTCCGAACCTGGGTTCGATACACCTCCCTACCCCCATGAGTCTATGTTCACATAGTATTTTTGATCAAACAAGCCTAATGTATTTTCATAATGATTGTGCTTAACAATGATGTTGAATTACAACAGCTAAAGTCTTGTCAACCAAATCATAAAGAATTGTGTTAAGGATCGAGATCAAGGATGACTGCATTCATGTGAGCAGTGATATGAATATGAATGGAGTTCACATGACCCCAGACCACCTTTTTTTAAGTGGACTCAGGTAAGGTTCACGCTTACACACCCAAGTGTGCAAAGTGTTCACTTCATTCGAACAAGCTCCGAAGTCCTAAGCATGCATCAAAAAGTGTGAAAATGTCAAAAACCGTATGTTGCAAGTACTTACACAGACGCAATTGTGTGCTTGTGTGTTTTATCAACACTTAAAATGAAGGACAAATATGCTTATATGAAATGTCAGCAGTTACCAGGCCATACACACACCTCGTTGATGAATTTAATGCACTCCAGAAACATGTAGTCTTGGTGGTACTCGTTTACAACTTTCTCCTCCACAAAGTGTCTGGGTTCCAGGGTTGGGTGTTCTGTGCACAATAGGTGAACAAATAAAAGGGTTTAACTCAATGTGACCAGGAAGTGTCTCCTTTTCCCTATTTTCATAGCAAGCCACATCAAATTATTTGACCAATTAAAACAAAAATAATCTGTCAGCTCAAGGCAGAGCTGCTGCTAAATTTCAAGTGTGACAAAATATTGTGGGTGGGCCTGCTCTCGCCTGGGCCCAATGAGTGGGCCAAACTATAGGGGAATTTAGTGGGTTGTCCCTCCGATAACAGACAAAAAATTAATTAATGAAACAAACAAATGGTAACACAACTGTTAAAGACTAAAACAAAAGATATCTCCAGGGCAACAAAGGACATTAACAACGCTAAACATTCTAAAATCAAAAGTCTTGGCCAACAAAGGAGTGGTTACCTATAAGCTGTGAGCTTCCCCAAATGAAGGGAAGAAACTGGAAGTCATCCAGACCCCACACACCCTGACTTCCTGCTGGCTCCATCCTATATGTCTTCTGCAGTTTGCGCATCACTCGTAGATACCTAAGCCAATCAGATCATAAAGCTTGTTATGATGTCACATGATTAACAATACCAAAAAAAAACAATCTACAAAAAACAGTAAAGATTGACAATGCTGTGCTAACCTATTGGTTTGCTCAGCAAAGATGCTGGTTTAATAAAGAACTTGTGGTCGCACTGTTTAACATGACTGAGAAAGAACCAAAACAGAAAGCTCTACCAACTTGTCGAATACTTTGAAGATGATGGCCAGCTGGTCCTCCACGCGCAGGGCTCCCACCTTACAAAGACAGCAGAGGAATGCAGCAAATGCAGCCTCATGACCTGCACACACAATTGTGTTCTTACGTCGCTTGCTAAATAGCCCAACAATGACTACTTTATAAAAATAGCTCTTGATTTTAAATGACAGATACAATTAATAAAGCACATTGCAGTTTAAACTGGTAGTTGTCGGCATAAAAATGTGTTTCAATAGCACACTCTAGTGGACATTTAGTAGAACGTTTAGTTGAAAAACATTACATCTATTTTTTTAAATTCTCATGAGAACAACATAAGCAGACTATTTCCATGTAAAAATATGGACGTTAATGGAAGTGCGCTTCATGTTTATATCTGTTTATCATTCTGTCTGATGCAGCTACTGAGTTTATTAAGTAACCGAATTATGACAATCTTTACTATTCATAGGCAACTAGGGACAGATATACAAAGTAATGCCCTCATAATGTCTATGTTGTATATAACACAAACAAACCTGTGCCATAATCAATCCTGGTGGAGTTGCCCACAGACTCCTTCAGGTACACAGCTATCTCTGGAGCTGCATCATGACGGTCTGATGGGAGAACAGCGGTCACCAGTGAGTCTGCCTCCTGCACACACAACCAATCACCTGCTGTGAAACAGTAACAGTGCATTGCAAAAGTACACACGTAACCAGTTCCTGTATTTAAACACTGCACTGCTGCCTGCACAAAGAAAAAATGGAGAAATGCTTAAGTTATTGTTGATGTATGAACAGTTAGTCTCATAATAGGCTAATAAGTGCTCGGCTGCTCTGTACTGTCTTTTACATAGAAGAAATGAACTGCCAATTCTAGCAGTTTTAATTTGTTTTTTCAAATTTGCAGTACAAATTCAAGAGAAGGGAGAGATGTTAAACTTTAGTTATATACAGAACATAGGAAACATCATGGCAACAGAAATAAATACAAGACAAAGGTCAAATGCTCCAATGAGCATGTTAAAAGCCCCGGGTCCCAAACTGGGTGCTTACCTGGTCTAGTTTGCCGTACCATGTGCGGTAAGCTTTATTGCCAAAGCGTGAAGGCTGGTCTACCGGTGGCGTCTCATCGATCCAGCGATCTAATGTTTCCAACAAAGTGAGCAACTTCTCCACTGTCTAGCAACAAGACATAAGTTCTAATTGGTTTATAGATCCTTACTTCATTATCAGCAACATCTCTTAAATACAATATACAACAGTTTAGTGATTGCCATGACAACAGTGTAGTGATAGCCATGACAACAATGTAGTGATTGCCATGACAACATGACCCACCTCAGACACCTGGTATTCACATGTAAGTTTCTTTCCCTTCACACCCTCATTCAGTGTCAGAATGAACCCCATGTAGTCTGCATATGCCTACTTACACATACAGAAACACACACACACGCAAAAAGGGATTATTTATTTTTTTAGATTTATCTTTAGTAATGCTTAGTTAAGTAAAAGTGCTTGAAGAGATTCCCATTATGATCACTGTAGTATTTTCAGTAATGTCTCTTTAATATGTAACAGCTCTACTGCAAAAAAGTGTGTCAAACAATACTGCTTCCTATTCTGAACATTAAACTCCAGGGACATTGAGAGGAGACTGGAAATGAGCTAATCTGCCAGCTCTCAAGGTAGCAGAAAAGCTGTGACAGTGAGTTGCATAACAAACCTGTGATCTTTTCCATTTGCCCATATCAGGTACCATGCTGATCTCCTTCCTTGGTACCACGAAGCTGAAACTAGCATGATTGGGAGACTTGTCATCCTCATGGGAGGAGCCTGTGCAAATGACACACATTTGGATGTACTAGTGAAAATCTATATCTTTTTTTAGTAATGTAGAACTAACAGTTTAAGTTACTGCTTACAGGCACACTTTTACTGAAAGCTGACGCATTTAGTAATACTGATGTATTTACGTTTGCCTTTCACAACAATTACGTCAGCTGGTTCTGCTTCATGTAAATAAGTGCTTGTTGTAAGCATCTGGTTGTATTATTCTGGAACAAAAATCTATATTAAATTGTTATAGCATTGTATTTTGAACAATTTCGCATGTTGATTATTTAAGGAACTAATTGTTTACAGGTCTATGACCAAATTAAAAAAACATTTATATAGTGTATAGTCTAAATGAATGACATAAGTATAAACGTGATCAAGAGGTAAATTTGATAACAAAAATATGTAAAAAGCGATAAATGCGCCACAGCGCACAACTGTCAAGCTCCAGTCAATTCATTACTACAGGGATAGCGAAGCTATAAGCGTTTTCCTGCACGAATGCACATTTTGTTTCGGACACGGAAGTGTTTTATAAATAATATTTATAATCGGCAGATCGTATTAGCATCTCCATTTAGGTTGATCTGTGTTTAAAGGCAGATGTGACTGAAGTAAGTTACCTGACGGCTGCTCGTTCTCCGCCATGTTTAATGTGAATGTGAAAACACGAGCTTTCAACTCTCACTGGCACTTTCGCGCCTTTCAAGGTCTAAAATAAAATTTAAACTTTGATAATGCAAATCGTTGTGAGAATGTGCTTGTTGTAACTGAATATGTAAAATATACCAGAATCTTTGTATTCTCTATGTATTAAAGAACATTTAAGAACATTTAACAACATAGTACATACATTTGCCTCGATGCCAAGTCTTTGCTATAGTTTGCAGTCTGCTATTAAATATCTTCAAACACGGGATTTTCACATGGATGCGTTCATGCATTTAAAAATAATGCAAAAAATGCGAAACAAATTGGAAATTTGTGTACACAAGGCAGACTAAATGAGGTTTAAATTTGGGTAGATTTAAAATATTATGCGATTTTAGGGGAACAGATTTCGTATTTACAGTTATTTAAACATTTTTTATAATCTTTTTTTAAAATAATATATATTTATTTGTTTTGTTAATAATGACGCAAAAGGACGGGGGTGGCTTTGGTTTTTGACACTCCTACTCCCATCTAGCGGTGAAGCAAAGAAGTGCAGTCGTGATGGCGCTAAAGGGTTTTTGCAGATCTCACCCAGTGGACTCTGAGCCGCAGGCAACCGATCTGGCCCTTAAGTAATGTTAGGCACTCTGGCCAGGACGATGGTGAGTAAACAGCCATTATGGGCAAGTTTTTTAATCATAGTCACAGCTGACACTGACCGATGTGTGTTTTTCCTGACATGTAGTGTATGTATGACTAGATAGCGGTAAAGCAAACGAAATAGGAAGTATCGACGCAGTTCGGTTTCAGCTTTGGGACAGTATAGGAAAGCCATATGCACTTGACAGTGTATTAACTACTGCGTAGATGATGGATAACATATGTGTAAAGTGTCTTGTCAACTGTAACGCAATTGTTAAGTTTCGTAATGACAGACCTATCAATTTTATAACATTACGTACAGTCATGTGCAAGAATGACTCACCTGATTATTCTGCTAACTTTCATGTCCAGTTATTTATAGATGAATATAATAATATATTCTTGCTTGGTCTACATTTATGTGAATTAGTAGGTCTAATGACTTTCTGTGCTAATATGATAATATCTTAGTAATAAGTATTATATTAATGTATAAATAATACATTCAGTGCTATAATCTCATTATTGTCTGTGAATGATAAAGAGATTTCCATATCAAGAAGATATCAGTCTTTTTATGACAAACTTTTATGATGATGTAACATAAACTGACAAAGTCACTGTTACATCATCTGGGCTACTTTCAGGTAAAGGCTGGTTTGGTGAAACCGTGCAGCCTGGTAAGGCCAGTATCTCTGACACGGATCCCTGGTCGCTACTTGGCACACCAGGAGGGTCTCCCCAAGCTACCAGTGCCGCCCCTACAGCAGACATGCGATTTCTATCTGGCAGTTCTGGAACCTATTGTAGACCCAGAGGAACTAAATCACACCAAGAAACTGGTGGAGGAGTTTCAGAAACCAGGTGGTGTTGGAGAAAGACTTCAAAAGGGCCTGGAACAACGAGCGAGGAAGATGGAGAACTGGGTAAAACCTTTTGGAGATGGATTGAGCAGTTAGGAGCCAATTATTTATCACAATATTTCTATACTATAATACTTAATGTTACAGTTTTGATGTATTTAGTTAGATTAAGTCACAGGCCTCTTCATATGTCTCTCTCTCCTGCTCTCCCACTGCTAGCTCTCTGATTGGTGGTTACAAACGGCCTACCTTGACTATCGGATGCCTGTTGTTATACATTCGAGTCCTGGAGTCGTCCTTCCCCGTCTAGAGTTCAGTGATCGTCAAGGCCAAATGAGGTTGGGGTCATTGTGGATTCATATACTATCAGAAACAGTTAACTAATAATAACACAGGTCATTAGGTTGTATCAATCTAAAATTCCAAAGGTATGGAAGACACTTATCTGAAGCCACTTGCAGTATATTCAAGCTATACATTTTATCAGTATCTCCTAGGAGTCAGACCCATGACCTTAGCATTGCAAGAATGGTGCTCCAGCAGTTACAGGAAATTTTAGAATTGCAAATATTATTCAAGGGTTTCCACATGAATGCAAAGGGGTTCACACATGAATTAAATCCACAGGCAGTACAAGGTTTGACAAAGATAACATTACTGCACAGTAAGGCATTTGTCTCTAGTTATCCATATTGGTGTTATTTATACAAAGTAACCCTCTCGTGCCAAGATGATTTTGGCGATTCAAAAATTGCACTCAGGTTGTTGCATTCTTTCAGTAAAGTGATGGCCTGAGTCCAGCCTTCCTTTTATGAAATGCTAAATACTTGGCTTTGTAGACTTGGCTTGTTGGTTCTTAAGGCAAAATATTTAATGCTCTCGTCTTCTGTAAGTCACTTTGGATAAAAGCACCTGCAAATGAATAAATGTAAAATGTAAATGTTGTACAATCGGCAAGCAAAACTGACCACAGATCAGTTGCAAGGTGTGTTTATAATAGCATCAGTCTGTCTTCTTCCTCACAGATATGCTGCTAAATTGATCGCGGGGGTTTTGGATTTCAAGACCATGATTGACAAGTGAGTGACATGCTCTTTTCTTTCCCTTGCTATGTTTGAATTACTGTGTGAATTACACACCAATTGCTAACTAGTTGTTTTGTTCTCTGTATATTCTCTAGAGAATCACTATCACTTTTAATTCATCTTTATGAGCTTAATTTATTTAATTCACAAGGTTCTGTGTGTTAGAAATCAGTCAGTCATCAGTAACTTTATGACTTTACATATCAGTGAAACCTTGCCAGTGGAGTATCTGGGTGGAAAGCCACTGTGTATGAACCAGTACTATCAGGTGCTGTCATCCTGCCGGATCCCTGGAACAAGGAGAGACACTGTGGTCAACTACGCACTGGACAAGAGGCCCCCCACACATATCACTGTGGTGCACAACTTTCAGGTCAGTCCCTGTTACACATCTCCAGTACTGCAGGAATCAGGTGAACTTGTAATCTGGACTCAGTCAGCTATTTCTGTGTCACTGTGTTCTTTGTTGTAGTTTTTTGTGCTGGATGTATACAACAGTGACGGCACACCGCTGACCGTAGATCAGCTCTACATACAGCTGGAGAAGATCTGGAACTCCTCCTTGCAGAACAACAAAGAGCCTATTGGCATCCTCACGTCCAACCACCGCAACAGCTGGGGCAAAGCTTACAACACCCTCATTAAGGGTGAGCTCAGTCTGCCAACACTATGTCTTTAGCACAGCATATTAGCTTCTTAAGTGCTAGCAGTACATATGTGTTAGTTAAAGGAATAGTTTCCCAAAAATGAAAATTCTATCATTATTAACGTAATTTATCATTATTAAGGTAACAGGCATAATGATAAATCTACTGTACAGTAGGTGTTTTGCATGTATTTTCCACAAAGATGCTAAATTGTTTTGTGTGGTCACTTTCAGATAAGACCAACAGAGAGTCTGTGAAAGCCATTCAGAGGAGCATTTTCACAGTCTGTCTGGACGCTCCGATGTCACGCGTGTCTGATGACATGTACCATTCTCGAGCTGCAGTTCAGATGTTGCATGGAGGGGGCAGCAGGTGGAACAGTGGAAATCGCTGGTTCGACAAAACATTGCAGGTAAGACCCATGAACCCCTTTTGTATTGGACTTAGCACTTCAGATCAATGGCAAATTCTGACTCTGGTCTACAAGATTCTGATCTTTTGCTCCAAATACTGTTACTGTAGTTTATTATTGGAGAGGATGGTACGTGTGGATTGATCTATGAACACGCCCCCGCTGAAGGCCCACCTATTGTTTCACTGATTGACCATGTGGTGGAATACACGTAAGACTAACACTGAATCTGCAAAAATGCTTTATTCACAAATGAAATGCCAGATTTACCATTTAGTTGTGTTTGTGCAGCAACAAGTCAGAGATGGTCCGGACTCCAATGGTGCCTCTGCGTATGCCTAAAAAACTTCGCTTCAACATCACGCCAGATATCAAACAGGACATTGAGGAGGCCAAACAGAACATGGAAATGTGAGAATCAGAGATGCTCTACACACAGAAAACTCTACACTCATTCTTTACATAGATACGCTGTTGGTTTTTTATATTATAAATATAACGTATTTGTCAATATTTCATTTACATGCAAATTTGAGTAATGCGACCACTAACAGCAGATTATCGGATTACAGATTACTGATCCTTGAATATTAAACCAAATAATAAAATATTGATGAACAAATCTTTACAGGCCACAATTTTAAAATCTAGGTTGTCGTGGCTTTCTTTGCAGTATGGTTCATGACTTGGATATGAAGGTCAATGTGTTCTCTCATTTTGGCAAAAACTTCCCAAAGTCGCAGAAGATGAGCCCTGATGCATTTATTCAGATGGCCCTGCAGCTGGCGTACTACAGGTAAACCTCATTAGCGTGGACCTCGACTGTAACGTCCATCTGTTGTTGTTGAGATAATCATTTTAGCTCATTCAGTCACCTCTCTGTGCAGGATGTACAAGCGCTGCTGTTCCACCTATGAGAGCGCCTCCCTCCGCATGTTCAGGCTGGGCCGCACAGACACCATTCGCTCGGCCTCCACTGACTCAGCCGGGTTCGTCAAGGCCTTGGATGACCCATCTAAACAGGTGTGGTCACCTCTAGTAGAAATTACAGTTTCTTCTGCAATCCCTGCGATATCGATGACACTATCTGAAGACTGTACATTACAAGCATTATTTATATTGACCATGTTTAAAACTGTACTGTAAATGTATACATACATTGTCACTATTGTCACCGATAAGGGCTTGTATGTTAAGGGCAATATTTTTAAAGAAATGCATGATTAAAAGGGCAACCAACTAAGATCATTCAGAGTAACATGAGATAAGATGTGTGAACTCTTGCGGATGAGTGTTGTACATAGTGTACAATGAGTAGGGCATTATAGTAATTTAAGCATGAAGTTATAAATCTAGCATCTGTCATGTTCTGCAGGTGACAGAGATGTGCAATGTTATGTAAATGAGGGTGGTCTTGACCACAAAGTCAGTGTAATGAACTCCATCAGTGTTGATACAAATATGATACAAAAATACAAACATGACTGTCATGTTTGAGTGACAGTGTTGTTTTGTTTGACAGAACACAGAGAAAGTAGCTCTGCTGGAGAAAGCTATTAAAGCACACAGGGCGTATACAGACATGGTGAGTAAATACACACTGCAGAATGTTCAGTCCATTATTATTATTGTATTACTGCATTGAGTTTGATGCATTCTACATTTGTCATTCTGTGTGTGTGTGTGTATATATGTGTGTATGCAGGCGATCCGAGGTCAGGCCATCGACAGACATTTGCTTGGATTGAAGCTGCAGGCTATTGAGGACCTGTCTGCCCTGCCAGAGATATTCATGGATACCTCATATGCCGTGGCACTACATTACAACCTCTCTACCAGCCAGGTACTGCCTAGAGCTTTTAATATAAGCCCTACTGCAGGGTCAGTGTCTTCTAACAGGTGAAATGACAATGCATGGAAAGGACCCTTTATTTGTGAAACAAACTCTTTGTATTGGGTTGTGTGCTGAGCAGTAAATGTACTATACTATTAACTGTACACAGTGACTTCTATGCAAAGGTGTTGTGCCTACCCATGAGAGATTTAGACTGCTCAGTATATAACCTACTATTAGAAGTGTGGATATTTTAATTTGACCTATTTCAATCACACAGGGGCAACTCTTCAAATTCTTTAGCAGTATTTGGTCACACTTTAGTTTGGGGACCAGTTCTCCCTGTTAACTAACTATTAACCATGACTTTTTCCTCAAACTGCTTATAAATATTTAGTAGGGTAGTTGTTAAGTTTAGGTATGGGGTAGGATTAAGGAATGTAGAATATGGTTTTGGTTAAGGTTTATAAGTACTGATAAACAGCTGGTATGCTAGGAATATGCAAACAGCTAGTTAATCATGAGAACTGGTCCCCAAACTCAAGGGTTACCCGGTATTTAATTGTGAAACAAAACTGAACAGCTAATACTTTTGATCTTAAAAAAGATAGAGCTGAGTTCGTGTAGCTCAACCAGTAGAGCATTGCTCTTGCTCTACTGGTCAATACCAAGCGAACACATTAACTGGTAAAATGTAAATTGCTGTAGATAAAGGGTTCAATCCTTTCCTTCTGTTCCCTCAACTCAACCAGGTGCCAGCTAAAACCAACTGTGTGATGTGCTTCGGCCCAGTGGTGCCAGACGGATATGGTGTTTGCTACAACCCCATGGACTCCCATATAAACTATGCGGTCTCTGCCTTCAACAGTTGTCAGGACACTAATGCAGCACTTATGTCCCAAGCTCTAGAGGACGCTCTCATAGACATGAAGAACCTTCTAGAGCAGACGCCCAAAGCCAAGCTTTAAGGACCATTACATCAGCTTGGCTTGTTCTTTGTCAACTGAGTACTCTGTGCAAGAATTTTAAGAAGAGACTTTTATTTTGTATGTAACCAATCCATGCTGGAGTTAACTGGGCTCCATGACTGAACTGTGACCTGAATAATCATAAACTTAATGTGTTTCAGTTTGGGTTCGTTTAAATGGACAAGAAATCAAACGGAGTTTGCCAATCAGGTTTTGCTGATTTGTGTTCTCTTTGTATTGAGTTTTTTCAGTATGGATCATGTACTTGATATAGCTGGGCAATCTGTTAAAATGAGATTCTCTCTATGTTGCAAATTAGAGATTAAATGTAAGATATCACTAAAAATGTGTTTGTATTGTTATATGCCATATGTCTGTTTTCAATGCCATAATGTAAATAGCAATATTACATTGATTTATAAGTTCTCGACGGTTGTAATTTGCACATGCTTTTAATAAATATTGTCCTATTTAAATCCTGGTTATTTAAGTACTGGTTTTCATATAGTAAAATAACAATGTTCACAGTTGAACACATGCATTTCAAATACCATCTCTTAAGTTAAATGTGCAAGTCGGTTTAGCATCTTTCACTATATTTGTAAGTACATTTTTAAAACTTTGACCCTAATAAATATACCTTAACCTGTTCACACACGCAATATAGTGGAGTAACAGGTCTACCTAACTACTGTATTGATCTAACTTTATTTTAAGAGTATGTGATTTGTATATTGATCTTCAGATAATAACCTGCAAAGCAAGCATGCATGTGTGCACTGTACAAATTAAACTGTACTAGTTAACAGCCCATCCCTGCCCTTATGTAAAAACTTTGTTTCCTTGCAAAATGTTCAATTTTTTACTGTAGTTACACCATTTTAACACAGAAAGTATTCTTTTTTGACTGTGGCACGCTGATGGTGACATCGTGAAGGTTGTCATTGCTGGATGGCTTTTTTAAAAAAAACATTCCCTAGGACAGGTGTGACCATTTCTATTTTTTGAATTTACACTTCAGAATGAATGCAACGATTGGACAAACATTTTATGGTCCTGCACCTTCCAGCATATATATATTTATATAAATATATTTAGACCTCTTTACTTAGTGATTGCTATCAGGGTGTGAAGAGATTTTCAGCCAGCAAAAATGTTTCTGGAAAAAATCTCTCAACCTGCCTGTAAGGAAATAAACCTCCTGGCTTTTCCTGCATTTGTTTTTGCAGTTGGCCACAGTGCAGCTCACTCTGCAAATATTAGTCACTGCTCAGTATAAATCATGCCCTCAGATTAATCAGTTCACTGGCATTTAAAACCAGTCTCTGGAATGTTTGCTGTGCAGCTGGAGATTCATAAATATGATAGATCAGTGTGTCTGTTTTTCAGATGTTTGATTCCAATCTGTGGAGCAAGACTTTGAGGGTGAGCTGTGTTTGGTCACATAGCTATAACTAAAATATATACACTTATTGGCCACTTTATCAGATACACTTGCTACTACTGGGATTTAATCCTTATTTGCCTTCATGCCTTAATTCTTTTTGGCACAGATTCAAGGAAGTGCTGGAAACATTCCTCACAGATATTGGTGCAGATTTATCAGCTGCACATTCAAGCTACGACAACAAAAACTTATTTTTGTTGTAAGGAGTGATTACTGACATACTGCCACGTGATTGGCTGCGATTAGATTTGCGATTTGTTTTAATATCTCCAACTGAACAGATGTCACCTGAGAGCGTGTATGTCATGGGGGTTTGTAGTTTCTTTATTCTAAATTTAGGAACATAATAGGAAAAGCTTTCAAAATGACCGTAAATCAAAAGTATTTTCTTTCAATTAGCTGGAGAATTGTCCGCAAAAGTGTGTCAGTTGCAGCAGGTTGTGTGTCCAGAAGAGGGCGACAGAGCTTTAAACTGAACTCAGTGCAGCCATGAACAGCAACTGTAATCATTGTGTAAAGTGTTTGACAATTCACCTTTGATCGATAGATTTATTGATCATGCAAATGGTAACGATACAGGTATAAACAAATAGAAAAGATAACATCATAGTTAAATATGTAATAACATCAATGTAAAATTTAAACTCCTGCAAAATTTGACATTTATTTTGCAGAAGTCTTGACAGCAGTAATAATCCAGTGACGGTACTTTCCCACACAAATACACTAAAGAACAAAACGCTGCTGTGAATGTGTGGACATTAAATGAAATAGTGTACTGTGAGTATATTATCTGTAAATAAAAGTAACATTTTTAATTATTGATTCATCTTGTTATCACAGGTAAGGTGCTTTCTATATAGAATCGAATAACCACAACCTCAATAAAAGTCAGGAGAGCTACACAATGTCTACATAAGTTAATAACAAAGTTTATACCAACTCTTAGTACTATAGTTTTACAGTGTTTGGTACATACACTGCAGTGTACTCGAGATTGCACATTCTGCTCAAATATTCATAAACTTAAATGATGGTTGTATTTAAAAGCTGTACAGCAAGTGCATGAAGAAAATTGACCGGTACAGCGTAATTGCATTGCATAAAGCAACCAGATTTATAGTTTGTGATGTCATTTCCAGTTGTAAAGCATGCGGATACTAAATAACTCATAATTCTAAATTCATTTCTTAAAACCTTAATATTGTTTCATTTACAGACATAAGGACAGATTAAGTTCCTTTTTTGTACAGCAAGTGACTTTGCATATAAGAGCACTTAGATGAAAGTAGGTTTACAGATGCACATACAAGTGATCAAAGAAACAGGGCAGTACTGAAGCTGGACAGTTAATCCAGTGTAGAAGGGCAGATTACAAATGTTAATGTGAGTGATGTGGAGTGTTATATAGCATTAATATAGCATATATTCTGAATCTGCTGTGTTGCAAAGTCACATTTCTAGAAAGCTGCTTGAGAAAAACAACATCCAAACAGGTCAAGGTATTTGAATACTATCTGATGACACTGTAGGGTAATGGTGGAAGTTGGTCCAATTGTATTGCGATAAAACTAGCATAGCAACAACATGAAAGTCAGGAAAAGCATGTGGTTGAGGATGCAGTTCACCTCTAGAGCACATGCGCATGATTAAAACGCACATGGAAGATTAGATGTAAAATACAGAAAAGGCACAAGAAAAGTTCATACTAATGCTCAACAGGTTTTATACTGTATTAGTACTCCACCTCTTTATATTAATAATCAGTTTTGGGTTAGATAAACCATTAACCAAATACTTAAATACATATTTTATTTATATTTAAATAAAATGTCTATGGCTTATGTTTTAAGTTTGTACACACATGTAAGGTCCTATTTGATTGGCTAGTTATAGTGGAAGGGTATGAGAAAATCCATTCACTTCTAAAGTGCTTAAAGGCTCACAAACTACAATTTCACACAGCACATGGGAGAAAGGAACAACAACAATGATGGGTGAGGTATAGAGGGTGAGAGCTCACCAGCTTCAGCCACGGTAGAGGCGGATGCGTTGAGATACAGGCGCTCGGCACAGCGGGCAGGTCTGCAGGGCATCGCTGCAGGTCTGGCAACAGCACACATGACCACAAGGCAGGAAGATCACCTGAGACTGCACACAGCAGATGAAGAGAGGATGTTATTTATCTTTATTTTTTCTTTTAGAGCCTAAAACCTCAACTATATGTATTTTGAATGTAAATAATTCAGGTAACTGATTAAGTAAATTTGTTTTTTAGAATCTGCCCCTTGTGTCATTTCAACCGCATATACAGTTTTTATTAGTTCTAGTAAAATTTTTTACATTGTAGTAAAGGCTTACCTCATGCTCCATGCAGACCACACACTCAGAGCTGCTGGGTCCATCAGGACTGGAGGCAGTGGGGGTGAGGGGGGTATTGGGGGTCAGTGGAGGAGTGAGCTGCTGTTGCCGTTGGGCGCTGGGAGAAGATGGACCAGTTTCCTCTCTGAATGTTTTAGGCAAAGCTGAAGAGGCAAACATAAATATGATTTTATTCAAACAAGTTATCAGAAAATGGTTCTGAACAAAACTACGGACATATTTCACTTTTTTTTTTTTTTAACTACATATTTTTTATTGAACGTTAGGAAGAATTCACCTTTGAAATAATATTTTAGTAAAAAGTGACGTCTTAAAGAGGGGAAAATCTTCTCTATCTTACGGTCAGAAAAGGTGCGTTCCCTGGCCCAGTGAAGAAGAGCTTTCTGTACACCAACCTCATTGATCCCCAGCTGTTATGAACACACAAAAAAAAAGTTGTTTGCCTACACACAGCACAGCGCAACTCCAAACGTGAGCGCAATCACGGAAAATGGGGCGGACCTTGCAAAGGTCTTTGGTGGTCATGTGACGCAAGGCCTCAGCAGTGATTCGGTGGTGAGCTATGATTGGCAGGTAGTGTTGAGCAGCGAGTTTACACAGCAGATTCCCAAGATCTCTATCCACAGCTGCCTCCTGACAAGACAGTAGAGGATGGTACAGTTTAAATTATACTACACCTCAAACACAGTTACTCCAGGCCAGTCTGAGAACGAATCAGAGCAGCTCTGACCTGCATGCGCAGAGACAGTGGTTTAGCATCCAGAAGCCTCTGATATTGGATCATCCAGTAGTTCTGTTGGTTGGATTCACTCTTTCGCTCCATCTCCACCTGAAGGAAGAAATAAATGAAAAAACAAAACTTACAGCGCCAAACCTAATGCATAAAGTATGCATTTATAGTCGTAGCTTTTTTCAAAGTCCAGAGTAAATGTATCCCCACATATCAATTTGTATTATTTTTGGACATTCTCCGAATAATGCAAGATTAACTAAGGCTGGTGGTTTTACATGACACTTAGATGGTTGCTTTTTAAGTGGGAGGGTCTTGGTCTAAATAAGCTACAATGTGGACCAGATGTTATGCTGAAGGTCCGACTATGCAAGATTTTTTTGTAGACACTGAAGCATGTGAAATGTTTAAGTCAGTGTCTAATGTGTCCTTTGACAAATTAAGAACACACAAGTGGTGATCTGTCAATCACTCACCAGAACCTGCCGGAGCTCCTCCTCCCTCTGGTCCTTCTGTTTGAATAATTGCTGCAGTAACTCGGTCAAAGCTGTTCTCTGCTCAGCCAGTACCTCCTACCACAGCACAAATACACACAGTAAATAAATACACACATACAGATACATTACACAGCATTCATACTCTCCATCAGAATGACAGCAGTGACAATGTGAGAATGTCGTTTAAACAGGAATGGTATGAATGACTAAATGGAATAACCAGGGGAAAAAAATAAGAAAAACTAGTTAGTTGTCTGCATAATATTGCCACTCATCTCTATTCTGAAGCATGCTGATGCACAGACAGGAACCACCATATCTACTGCTGCCACATACCTGCAGGTTCTCAGTGTCCAAATTCCTCCTCTTAACCTCCAGCTTTGTCAACTGCATTAACTCTGCCTCTATGAGTTTAATCTATGGATACAAGCATACAGTGGGGGCATGAATGGCCCCATGGAGACATGACAAAACAGCCATCTTTTAGGTTCTGCATTATAAAGGCTGCGTCCAATGAGAGGTGGAATGTGAGAAGCATGAACTGACTGAAACTGTGCTGAAGAACCAAAAAACTCTGGCGGAATGAGCAGAAAATGGGATTTTAACTAAATGACAAGAACAAGACTATCTTTACCATTCTTACTTTATAATTGAACCCACAACGTTCCTAGTAAATGTTATGAAGTAATTTTCATTACAGTCATAATGTATGTATTTCTTCAAACATGTATAATTTGCAATTTGAACTGATCCTCTGAATGCTGAAGTGAAATAAATTAGAGCCAAACACACCAGCAATATGACACAAACCCCTGTATCTGATGGTGTATCTGATGCTGTATCTAAAGCTGTATCTGATGCTGTTTCTGATGCTGTATCTGATGCTGTTTCTGATGCTGTTTCTGATGCTGTTTCTGATGCTGTATCTGATGCTGTTTCTGATGCTGTTTCTGATGCTGTATCTGATGCTGTATGTAAAGCTGTATCTGATGCTGTATGTAAAGCTGTATCTGATGCTGATCTTAACAGACACTTTTAACAGAATTACCTGATTCCGAATGTAAGCGTGTACACTGTCCTTCTGGAGCTGAAGGGCTTCGAAAGCTGCCTTCTGCATTTCCTCCTATAGACAAAAACAGCCAATCAGAAACAGGGTCATATTAACACATGGAGGCAAACTCATTTTGCATAACCACTGACCACCAACTGAAGGGTTAATATTTCACTAGGCTGACAATGTTATGGTATAATGTAAAAGTATGCCATTCATATGGCATTTTGCCTATAGAACAAATGGATTGTAAATAATTTCACTGTCATAAGGCAATAAATAGTTTATACAGCCGTTACCTCTTGGAGGATCTGACTAATGGCTTTGCTTTTGTCTAGCTGCTGCAGATACAAAACTTGGTCAAATTTTTTATCCAAACTGTCCAAACTGCACAAAAAAAGAGAGAAATGAGAACAAGGATAAATAAAACAGTAAAATCATGCACCATTTTCAGCTTTG
Source organism: Botia almorhae (assembly GCA_036877575.1). Classification (NCBI taxonomy): domain Eukaryota; kingdom Metazoa; phylum Chordata; class Actinopteri; order Cypriniformes; family Botiidae; genus Botia; species Botia almorhae. The sequence goes on along the minus strand of JAZGTJ010000101.1, from coordinate 218,544 downwards.
GTTTAGATAACGTTCAACTGATTTGAAATACTAATACAACACAGAAACAGAACTGTTAAACACAAACTAGTTCTGTGTGTAATCTCACCTCCTACTGGCCTCAGACACCAGAATCTGCTTCTTGACCTCATTGGCTTCCTGCAGTAACCGTAGAGAGCAGCTCTCAAACAGCATCCTCTGCATGGCACCTGTAAACACACAGTCACCTTTAACACTACTACAAATATTTACAGTTTCTATTTAAACTTTACTTGTCTGGATTTTTGCAGCTTTATTAAAAACATGGAGACAAAAGAAAAGGGAGAATAATTGGGTGCAAATACATACACAGACTGGATTCAAACCTGCACTTCCTATATGATCACCATAGCTCAGTGCGTGCTAACTACCACCCAAAAAGGTTTTCAGATTGCTTAACTATAGAATACAAAACAGGCTTGAATACATTTGAAACAAGGGTTTAATAATCAAATCTTCAAAACTTACTTGCCACTTCTTTCTTCCTCAGTGAATCTGCTTCTTCCTGTGTGATGGCAGTAAGATGTTCCATTCGTATTCTTAAAACACAAAAAAACATAATCACAAGTGTCTCTATTCAAACTAAAAATACAACTTCAAAGATGAAAGCTTTTTGATACAGAAGAAACAGCTCAAAGCAGCATTAGTGAAAGCACAATTTAAAGTCACAGTCCAAAACCCTTGGAGGACGGACACGACTGTGAGTAAGTGAATTACAGAACACTCTGTGATGTGGCCGCCAGTCAGCATGATAATTTTAGTAATGTAGCCATCTGAGCTGTGGCTTTCTTAATTGGCTCCATTAGATAGAGGGAAATTCACTTAGCAAATGCTGTATTGATGGCAGAAGCTCATGGTCCATTTACACTCACCGGTCTTCTTCCAGGGCTTGCAGAAAGGCGGCGCTCCTCTCTTGTCTATCAAATGCGAACAGAGTAAAAATCAGAATAAATCACAAACAATGAAGTACAAAATAGTACTAGACTGACTTTATGTCTCCAGCTTGTACAGGATAAATGTACCGTTTGTTATCAAGTAAAAGGTCAGAGACGCGGCTCATAATGCTGCTTTCCGCCTGACGCACTTTATCCAGCATCTTCTGCCTCTCTGCTTCCTGGACCTTCTGCTGCTGAGACACACCTAATTCTAACCGTTCCTGCTCCTGAGAGAGAGAGCGAGAGAGTCAGTCACAAGTACCTACAGTGCTAAATTTATCTTAAATATGTTATATATCAGTGTATTATATATATTTATATATATAATACACTATATATATTTAATATACTATATATATTTAACTAGGATTGCCTATCCGGTTGCCATGGCTACCTGTTTGACGAACAACAGGACGTCTTCTTTGCGGGAGTTGTTGAGGAGGAGGAGTTTAGTCTGCTCCTTCTGTTTCAACTCCAGCTCTTTCTCAAAGATCAACTTTTCCTGCTGTTTCTGCTCCTGATGGAGAACGAGATGTTAATACTGCTTCACCAGAAGATTTAACAATAGCACAGAGAAATGAAAATAAAACGTACCTTTTGCTTCTCATAATCCATGAATTTGCTCTGCAGTGCCAGTAAGAATATAAGTTAGCCATTTAAGTTATAATCACAATAACAGAGCACATAAATGGCACATAAATGCTTGTTACATACTGTATATACAAACACACTAATATTTACTTGTTCACTAGACAAACTATATCCCAGCAAACAATTTTAGGTTGTAAGAACATTTTTCTAATGTTTTCAATAAGTAATAAAAAGGTTAAAAATGTTATCTTGAATGTTCTAGGAATATTCAAAACGTCCATTTTTTAGATGCTGTATTAACATTATTGCTTGGTTATAAGAGCGCTAATTCAAACATTTCTTAGTTCTGTAATGTTTTTAACATGTTTGCTCCACTACCAAATTAGGAATAACGTTTTTGATCTCATATATATACTCTTTAAACATTCCACCGCTGTTACTGCAAGAACAATGAAGAAAAATGTTCCCTGTTGCTGGGATTGGCTTATCCAATCAGATTTAGAGCAAGTCCTAACAATCCATTGGACAACTGTGTGAAATGACTTAATGATGACAAAAAGTTTACTGACCTGCCAGGCCACCTCCTCTCCATCCACACAATCCACATCCTGCTTTGTTCCATCATGCTCCAGCACAGGCAGGAGATACTGGGATGGAGGGCTATACTCCAAACTCATCTCTAAACCACATCAAAACACTGAATTAACAAAACAATCCAGGTGTACAGAAGGTAATATTTAACCAGAGTGTATCTTTATAGGAATTAAAAGAATAGAAATTACACTGTTAGAAACTGATGATGTTTCTGTGGGACCCACCTGAGCAGAGATAACGCTGCACGTCCTCTGTGCCTCCCACACACACTGATGCAGGAGGATAGCTCATTAGATGTGCATCCAGAATCAGGCTCTGCCACATTACACACACAGATAGATAAATGTTCATCACGTAAGCTTATTTAAAGCTTCACAAACTACACTTCATATCATTATATTAAATAGATAGACAAGACTAAACAAGACACTCACTTCCAAAGTGCGAACACAGGCCAGTTCTTTGGGCAGTTCCCTGATGCTGTTTTCACTTAGGTCCAGTGTACGCAGACTGCTCATTTGACCCACTAACACGGGTATCACAGTAAGGCAGTTTGCTGTTTAAGTTAAAACATATATGGTAAGTTAAAGACAGGGGATACATCATAGTTTATCAAGTCATACTTAAAAATATAATAAGTTTTCAGTCCTTTTATCAATACATTTAAAACCTAATAAACATGTAAAATTCATTTTAAAAAGTACAATACAAACCTTTCACATTAAGTGTCTGTAGATGTCGTAAATCCCCTACAGAGTCCGGCAGCTGTTTTATGTGATTTTTTTCTACATTCAGAACCTTGGTGAAAACAATTATTTGGTGAGCAATTTATCCATTGCTTAAATAAAGGTTCTACACAAATTTAGCATTTAAGCATGACTAGAATGCCGTGTTAGTCAATCAGCATCCAAAATCAAAGCAATTGGTTTTTATAATGTTATGTAAAAAAACAACAATCAGCATAAGCTTTCTTCTTAACATATAAAAGTTACCTGCAAGGACAAAAGCTGCCCCAGGTCATCAGGCAGTGATGTGAGCTTGTTTTCATGAAGGTCCAGCACCTTGAATAGGCATACAGAGATACTGTTAATGTATATGCTTGTATATTCCATGTTATTTGTAACACTAATCAATTTCTCTCACCTTTAATGTTGCCAAGGCACTAATGCAGCAACCTTTAGGTACAATTGATCTTAGGTAATTTCCATGGAGAATTAATACCTGTAATTATAATGAATACTCCTGTTAAAGGTCTATTTCATCTGACCACTAGTATTTGCAAACAATAAACACTGTTAAAAATACACTCACTTTTTTCTGGAGCACTTTACAAACAGAGAAGGCACTAGAAGGAACCTGTAGCGATTCAAAATATGCTGTCAACCCTTGTGACATGGTCAGAATCAAGCAGACATCAATAATTCATAACCTTTAAATAACGTATCAGATAGAGATGCGTCCAACTCAATACAGAGATTTATAATTACACTTTTCTCTGTGATTAGAACTTACTTCTGTCAGCTCACAGGCAGAAATATCCAAAATGTCATCAGCGCCTGCTTCTTTGGCCTGCACAAAAGAGTGATTTGTATGTTTGGGTCTCAAACAACATACCTACAGAAGAAGGTTATGGATGATGATGCTAAGACAATCTCTAACATATAAACAGATGTGGGCAATGCATTGACACCAGCTCACCAAGCACAACTGATACTCCAGTCGTTTCTTGGAATCCTCGCTGGGTTTCTTCTTTTTCGAGAACATAAACATCCTGTGGCCAGCGAGATTATGAGAAATGTTAACATACACAATGACCAGTGCCAGGTCTGCGTGACACTTGCCTAGTGCTGTCAACAGAAACAGAGAGACCGCATGAGTAATAGCAAGTATTACAACTACAAACTCTTACATTCTAAGTATTACCGATTTACTTACTCGTCTCACACACATTCACAATCTATCCGACATTCATGCAATAAATGATCAATTTTTTAGCTGACTTTGATTGATGGATCAATGTTTTGAAACCAACCTTAACGATCAAAATTACCATACCTTACGAGAGTGACGAATATACACTATGTCCCGTCTAGGTGACATCTAAACTATTGGGTCAAAACATGGTATCCTTACAACACACCTCTAAGAATGTCTTAATATCAATTTGATCTAACACACCGCTTCTGTTCTCGTTCGAGAACCAAACAGGAACAAGTAATGGGATGTGGTGGATGACATAATGCTTCACTGCAGCGTGAAGGGTTGCTCAGTTCTCGCGATACCTCGTGGTCTTTATATTCACGGCGCAAGACAGCATCGGCCTTTCTAGGCGGTGAAGGTGCAACAGTAATCGGTCGTCCCGAATCCGGGTTCATCCGACACCCTCACCAAATTAAATTGAACAGAGCTCAACTACAGCTGATACATCATGCCTCCTAAATTCGATCCAAACGAGATTAAAGTTGGTATGTTGTGGAATACGGGAACGTCTGGATGGTGTGCTGATTCTGTCTGCGAGCGGCCGTGTGTGCACATAGGCCTCTTGCCTGATTTTGGATTAAAAAAAATAAGGATCTATTCCCAATGGATGGGAAACTTTAGTACAGTGTAGGATTTAGCTGAACCAATTGTTGTGAATATTTGGATGAATAATCTATAAACGTGTGTCTGGAGGACGTTGTCTTAAATGCTATCGGCTTTAACTTTAGAAATGTAATTTACTAACTGCAGTGTTTTTAAACTAATAGTTGTTTTGAAATGTATAAGATTTAGACTTGATTGGTATCGTTAAAGTGCACAGGGTTACTGTACAATTTGTTCAGTCTACGTGGTGTAGCGGTGTTTCACACATGGGCGTAAATTGCGTATCTTTAGTTTGATGACATACAATGTGTTACAGTATCTTGGACCTAACGATCTTTTAATGCTGAATCAGAAAAGAGCTAAAACAGCCAATATAAGTTGCCGTTACTTAACCTGTACACTTGTCATTTTAAAATATATACCATAAACATTTAAAAGCATAAAGTAAATAAAAGTTTTGATTTCAATATTACATTAAGCATACTGTTATGTTGATATGTATGGAGAAAGCTTACGCTGCTTTTAGTCATGCAGTATTTAGAGTTGTAAGATGTTAGGGCGAATCAGCTGTTCTGCTCTATATAATGACGTTTATAAGTCGAACAACCATTTAACACAACATAAACGTGGTTGTAAAAATCCTAACTCGTAGCGCATGCTACGGATTGGGGGATAAAGCTAGAGCCGTTTTAATTTTTACTGTAACGTTTATGGAACAAGCAGGTTCGGTTCAATGGATCTGTGGAGCCACAGCATACTGTCTTTAGACCACAACAAAATACATGTTTATTATAGTAGGGGACAGAAACGTATACCATCATACAGCAAATAACTTAAATAACTAACTAACTTAAATCAGTCCAGTATTGTTTTGCTGTAATTTTGTAGTTTTAAAAAAGGTTGTGTAGCTGTATTTTCCATCTTTGCTAACCCTGATGGAACCTTTCAGTAATATAAACCACAGTGCATGATGCACAATCCTGAATAAATGCAGTCTCTGCTAAAGTTGTTTTTATTCCATTTGTGTTTAAAAAAAGTAAGTATAAGCAAGACTTGCACGGTCTGACAGCTTGGTAAAAAAAATTACATTTAGTATTAGGAGCTTGAGGTCATTAAATCCAGTGTTCATTTTGTGCTTCCTCTAATTATAAACTTGTAATTTGCTTTAATTATGCTCCAACAGTACTAGTGTGTTGATGAAGAACTGCACAAGGAGCCAGTCTGCTGGGTGTGATAATTTGACATTGTTTTTTTTGTCCCTATCTAGTGTACATGAGATGCACAGGAGGAGAAGTTGGTGCTACTTCCTCACTGGCCCCCAAAATTGGACCTTTGGGTCTTGTAAGTTTTGCAATCTTGTTTACTGTTGTATATATTGCATATGGTCCAGAGTTTGTAAAGCAGCCTTCCGCCACTATGCCAGTCTGTAAAAGTGACTGTGTATAATCCAGTGGAGGCTGATAGTGACTCAGCTCTAGGAAGCAGGGCTGCCCAATTTAATGGGTAACTCTGTGCCGAAAGACCTGGAACAAAACTTTTAGGTCTCAAAATGTTAACTGTGTTTAATGCTTCCGTTCCTTTAATTCACAGTCCCCCAAAAAGGTGGGTGATGACATTGCAAAGGCCACTGGTGACTGGAAGGGCCTGCGTATCACTGTAAAGCTGACCATCCAGAACAGACAAGCAGCGGTAAGCCCCTAGACTCTCAGCCTTAATGCTGTAAGTCATCTAGCCTTAACTTGCTTACAAGTTTTGTTTGTTGTTCAGATTGAGGTGGTGCCATCTGCCTCTGCCCTCATCATCAAGGCTCTGAAGGAACCTCCTCGTGACAGGAAGAAGGTCAAGAACAGTAAGTTCAAGCTTTTAACAGCACTCAGCCTCAGAAATAGCGTATTGATCTTGGCGTGTTCTGATCTTTTGGGGTTTTTGACTGTAAGCCACCCGCCACTATGCTAGTCTGTAAAAGTGACTATGAATAATCCAGTGGTGGCTAATAATGACCCAGCTCTAGGAAGCAGGGCTGCTCAATTTAATGGGTAACTCTGTGCCGAAAGGCCTGGAACATTCTGTTGTATTATGTAGATTGTACTAGTGTGATCAAAATATTCTGAAGTTCATGTTGTGTTTTCCATGCTTTGTTTTTTTAGTCAAGCATGCTGGAAGCGTTGCTTTTGATGAGATTGTCAGCATTGCTCGTGTCATGAGGCCACGGTCTATTGCCAGGGAGCTTTCAGGTTTGAAGTCTTGCAAATTGTTTATTCTTCACTTTGAAATGTGATGATCAGCCTCCCGCCACTATGCAAGTCTGTTAAAAGTGACTGTGTATAATCCAGTGGAGGCTAATAATGACCCAGCTCTAGGAAGCAGGGCTGCTCAATTTAATGGGTAACTCTGTGCCGAAAGGCCTGGAACAACTTTTGTAAAAACCATGCATGGAGTTGTTGATGGTGGGACTAATTGTTCTGTCCTTTCGTTTTCAGGCACCATTAAAGAGATTCTTGGTACGGCTCAGTCTGTGGGCTGCACCATTGATGGTCGCCCTCCCCATGATGTGATTGATGACATCAACAGCGGCAAAATTGAGTGCCCAGCTGTATGTATGAGTTACTACTATGCTCCAAGACGTACTTTTAATAACATAAAAATGGTTTTAATTGGATTTATTTTTCTTGCAGGAATGAATACAATCAAGACAATAAAACTTGTTGATAAAAGTTCAGTCGTGTTATCTTGGTTTTTATTAACTTTTGGCATATAGCGAGTTCAACTTTCTCACCATGACACCAAGCATTGAACACACCATCAAAAATATCAGGCATAGGAATTGAAAAATACAAAACTGAGGAAGAACTTTTAAAAAAGTATTGAAATATTCCAAATAGTACAAAACCTCAAGTACAAATATAACAGTGTACACATCAGGTGTGTCACCTGTGAGGCTGCTGGCAGAAAGGGCAGATTTTTAAAAGAAACTATTTACGGGGTACTTTTTTTCCCAACCCTTTAGATGTTTACACAATGTCACTGAGGTTCTTCTAGATCCTTAAACCTGCTCCTAATCATTAGCACTTATCCCAAATCACTAACATTGAACCTCACACATCTTTCCATATAGCTCCAATAATATTACCGTAGGTAACATTTTGACTTGCTTGAAATACTATGGGTACTGCTTTTATTTTACTGCTTAAACAGGATTTGATAAGAACATACAGCATCTCCAAAATCTATCTTCAGTAATGTTGCCACATTTTCATACACAATTTAAGGTGGTAATTTGATTTTGTATTTAGTACCACAAACTTCACGGGCAGACCAAACGCCACCTCTTTCCCGCTATTTAAAGTGGGAACAACTATCATTTGCCACAGTTGATGTAAACATGGACGGACTGAGCAAATGAAATTGCCTCTCAGTTCTCCACATCCTCTTCCTCTACTTCATTCTCTCCATCCTGCTCTTCATCCATGTGCTCATCTTCCTCTTCATCTCTACTTTTGTCATTCTCATCCACTTCATTTTTCTTTTCTTTGTCCTTCCGTTTTTGCTCAGATGCTTCCTTCTTGCCTTTTTGCCCTTTTTTGTAGGCTGTTAATAATAATTTTCAAATAGTGTCTAGTCAAAATGTATCTCAGTCAATCAACATGTAATATTCAATACATCCATTAATTTCAGTATGAGTCTTCCCATAGTTTGAAAGATGTAGTAAAGAAACCGACTTCATTAACCTTATTTCCATATGTTAAACATACCCTCAAGTGCTTCACGTAGGGGTTGTAAGAAACGCTCAAACTCCATCTCCTCCATAGCTGCCATCACATCTCCAGCATTGAGTGTCTTTCTCTTTGCTTTCATAGCAAAATTGTTTGCGCTGATAGAAAACAAAATACATTTGTAGGATGCGTAGTATAACAACTGTTAATCAATAACTATTAATCATGGCATACTTACCACGATGTAGCATAGAGAACAAAAACACTAGCTGCTTGAGATATCGCTCTTCTCGCTTCTTTGGACACATTAACTCCATCTGGTAACTGAGGAAAAGGAATACATGAAGATTACACGACAATATTTATTCACAATTATTCACAATAACAAAAGCCTACATAATTCAGCTAATTTCGCTTCTTAGTTGAGGAAACAGCCTTTCACTCGACTTGTTCATATTTCAGTTTTTTATACCCATCTGACCCGGGCTATAAAATAAAGTAGCTGTGTCACTTACAGCCTCCTTGATAATCCGCGTTATGACAGCATTGGGAAGATTGAGGTCCTCCGGTCTCTCGGCCATTACACCGACTAAACTCTCGAAATAGATGCGTTAAGCGAATTTGTAATAAGAACTACTTTATTAGCAGTAATATGTTAATTCAAACACCGACGTGACGATCATAACACGGTGTGAAAAGCAGTCGAACAAAACAATCGCGCTCCCGCGAAAATTTAGCTTAGCCGTCTATTTGATCAGACTGAAACCAACCCCAGTTACAATATAACTAATGGAATGCTGTTAACTTAGAGTCTCACTGTGCTATATACACAGAAGATAAATAACTACATATTCAACTTTCAACGTAACGAGAAGTTAGCGATCCGCACCGTTTCTCAGCCCGCTAGACCATCCAAACCCACGCGTTTAACCTTTCACCTCTCTTCTCTGACGTCTCAAATACCGCCAACCAATCAGATGCTCTTGCGTCCTGACGCTATCGCGTTTTCTATAAAAGCACATTATGCAAAATTTCACATGGTTATGTTTTTGTTAAATAAAAAATGTATATTTTATCGACGTAAAGGTTAAGGCATTTACTGTTTCCAGTGTTTGAAGTACACAATTCTAATGACGATGATTCTTTAAAGAGTAATGGGTAAAGAAAAAGAATAATGTGTGTTTTTGTTTATTAGTGTAAACAGCCGTGTAACATCTGCATGTGTGGTCCGCCTGAAAAGTATTGCAAACAATTTTCCATAACTAATCCAATCTACACAGACCCATAAAGACAAACTGGTGGGGGGCGGGGTGTCTTTTTACATTTCACCACACTTTATTGTTTGCCGTACAATTGTGTCAGACTCAATTGTGGTAAATGCCAAAGAATTTCCATGACCTTTATTCTTTGATGCTCATCAAATGTCTTGAGGTTGGTTTCATATATTAGCTCAGAAAGCAATTAACATTTAACACCATGTCATCTTTTTATTGAGATTTTTTTTTCTTCAAGTACAGATGATGTCATTTAGATAGCTCAGTAGAGATTGTGCGGAGTATTAAATGACCATTTTAGCTTTTATGATTTACAGGCCATTACCAGGACAGAGTTCTAGTGGTGTTTTTATGTTTGATTAACCAGGAAAGTTTTAGTTTAAAGGTTCATTGCTTGTGAGGTTAATTTAATGTAATGAAAATGTTCCTCTAACATTCTTCTAACCTCTTTATTCTGGTTCCTTTCTGCAACCCTGTATGTCAACAGCTGGTACAACCGTGTCTTGTTTTGATCCATTGTTTATCTTATCAATAATAAGATAAGCCCCAATGTTTCTGTATGTCTTTGGTAGATTGGAAAGTTATTTATTTTAGAACTACTAAAGAAAAGACTGTTGATGGAATTTTGGTATCATGGTGGTAGTGTTTTATAGCAACACCAGGTGTCACCACTAATACTGACTAGGACTTATAATAGCAACAGTGTTAAAGTCTTTCTCTGTCTTGAATAATTAATACCATATGCATTCTAGGAGTAATTGTTTGCACAGTGAAAATAATTTTAAAAATAATTATTTAACGTTCTGCTCATTGACCCGAGGTGTCCAACACACTTTAATTTGAAAGGAAAATGCCAGTCACCTTTCTGTAAAAAGAACTCTTGCTTTCCTTCTGTAATATTTAAGCAAAGTGAATGTGTCACCTCCATAGCAACAGCGCACTTCATTTTCGAGTTGTGTAAACACAACAGCAGCACAATTTAAAACTTTTCAATTTGAATTAACTGAACTATTATGTTATATGGTAACTGTTTACATTTCCATGTTATTTCTAATAAATTGCTGAACATGTAGACAAACGCACACCTGTGCTAACTGGCATCAAAGGAGTGATCTTGCCTAGGGCATCATACAGTTCAAAATTAGATGGAATATTTATGGTTAATTTTATGGGCGGTGTGAAGTAAGGACAACCAATAGCAGCTTTCTCTGCTACACAACTAGCAAAAAGATTCTAACTTCACGTGATGTGCTTTTATGAAATTTTTAAGGGTAAAGGAGTGGTACCAAGGAACAGAGATTAAAGGGTGGGTGATGCCTAATTGTTGCTTTTAACCAGTTGATCATGACTTCATTTCAGTTGATCATGACTTCGGCTTCAAGAGTTTCGTGAAATTGGTAATTGAAAAATTGCAGTTATATTAAGCCATTTTAAAATCTAGATTCCACAATAAAACCAATTGTTCCACAACTTTATATGACTAACACAGTGGCAGTACTGGCTCAGAGGGAAAGTACAGGACAAAAATAGTGAAGTGAAAAGGCTGGGTCAGATGGAGACAAAAGTAGTGATTTGAAACCACAAAAAGTGGTTTAATTAAATGGAAATTTCCAACAAGAAAAAGACTGTGGTTAGTGGATGACAAGGATAGCTGAACAGAACCAGAACATCTGTCTCGATCAAAAACATTCTTCTCAGCTCCTTAAAACGTTCTCCTTAAAAAAGTGTGCTTCAGTAAGTTCACACATGCTTCTGGCCCCTTTGCAACTTATTTTCGTAAGAAGTTTCATCTTCCACCATGGCCATCACATGTTGTGATTATAACTGAATCACATGCTTCCACAGGTCGCCGTTTCCACGGAAGCATAGGAAGTCTGAGTTGCCTGGTCTCATTCATTTCCTCTTCAACTGAGAAAAGTTTGAATAGAAACAGGAAAGTCCATCCATCAGTCCCTTCCAATATATGTTCTCAGGAAAGGCCACAACACATACACAACACTACTCCCATCACTGTCTAGACATTTGTCTGCTACTGCATGAAGACAAGAGGCCTCCACAGGCATCACTCATATGGTCACTCATATGCTTGCTGTAGGAAGTTTGTATTAGAGTATATGAGGTCTCCTAGTTCTTTTCCTTTGGTTGCAGATAGCAGGGTAGTTCTCAGACTTGTGAAACTGTGTATCATACAGTTAACAACCTGGATCATTAGATGTGGGAACTGTTCCTGGTCTTCTGTGATTGATGACACTGTTTAGATGGAGCGCTGTTGATACTGGACAAATGTAAGGCTAGTCTGTCTGTTAGCTTATAATAATAATTTACTTGTCATTAACTGTGCTTTATGTCTTGGCCAGCCGCTTTTTACCGGTCTTCACTTTTGATTGTTTTAAACTGTTTGGGCACTTATAAAGCTTATAACACTAACAGTCTAATTTTTGCACACTTTTTTCAGTTTTTTGACTTTTACACAGCAATGCACTGTACTTTGAAATATGCACCTCATACTTTTAACACAAGTAAATTTGTCCTCATAAGGCACCACTCTGATTGGCCTAAATGCTTAACACCTGTACTTGACACTTGAAGCATATTCTCTGCCTCAGAATCTCCACCCACAGTGCAAATATTCTACAGTGAAATGAGAATCTAATGGAAACATAATATGCCCATTTGTACTGCCAAGGTTGTTCCACCTTCTAACGTAATATTCTGGTTTATGGCTTGTGGAAGTTATTTCAACAAACAACCTTCAGTACTAAGTAGGCATAGATACTCTTTCTTTTAAGTTAATGTAGCAATAGCATTAAGACTGTTATGGACCAGATATTGGTGATAGTGAGGAAAGTTCTAACTTTTCTTTGACTCATAAGTATTTGGGTGCTTCAGTCATATTATTACTGTAAATTATAAGTTATTACTGTAAAGTTAATGGTTAGCTTCAGATGTTTTCACAGCATATTGACAACACAGCATGACACTTAACTATGTCTGGAAGCACCAGGCCTGTCATGTTGATCAGTGGTCCAAAGTGTTAACTCGAATATCTGCAATTACATGCTGATCTGGTACCCCATTACAGATGTTCTTTTTATTGATATTATAAAAGAGAAAGTTAAGATTGAGGTTTGGGTCTCAGGTTCAGCAAAAAAAAACATTCTCTCTGTTGTTGAAGAATTTTCTGTATTGTTATTGTGTAACTGGGCACTTGTCATACTTAATATTTGTTTGGATTCCCTGCTTTTTATTTTGCTCTTTCTCAGCCAGCTGTTTTAATTTTGTTATATCTGTTCTTTATTTGACACAGTACAAAACATTTCTCGACATTACCACAATTGTTTTCATTTGCTCTGTAAGTAATTAATCAATATACATGAAAAGTCTATCCATGAAAACCCTAAAACAAGATTATAAAAGTATTATTTTTTCTTTCTTTTTGTATTTCAACAACATCTGCTTTCTTTCATCCACCCAATGTCATTGTTTCCCATGTGGAAAACTGTGTTTTCATTATTGGAAACTGTCTTTTTATGAGTGGATAACTGACTATTTGCATACTTTATACAAACAAGTTATAATCTATAAATGTGATATTTCCAAATCATAGTCATATCCTTAGCCAGATCAAGAATAGAAGATAGATCTATAGTCAGATTCTTCAGGGTCCAAGTCATTCTGTCTCAGAAACTGTTTACATTTTTATTATTAATGACTTAGATGGACTCATTTTTCATGCATTGATAAAAAAACTGTCATCCAGCCTTAGTTCTTTGCTTTCATAACAAAATGTTTTAGCTTCCACGAGCAAAACCAAAACATCAACAAGTACATCAGCCCTGTCTCTAATCCTCCCTTAAGCATGGACCTCATCTTCACTCAAGCGTCTATTACACCTCATATCTCCTGAACACCTGGAGATCTTGTCTTTGACAGAGGACAGTTTTGTTGTTGAAGGTTTGGGCAGTGTAGGAGCAGAGGAGTGTGGTTGTGTTCTCCATACGACTGTCAACACCTCCATTTTGAGAGAGTGAAGGAACTCAAATTGAATGAATAACAGGCTCTCAAAAGCTCACATGAGTGATGAGAAGCGAATGTCTGGAAGGAAGGAACCTCATTGAAACACACCTGGGGAGAACACCACCTTCACCTGGCTGAACTTCTGACCTTTTTATGAGGTTAAGGGACCATACAATATGATGCGTAGACTAGAATGAGAGATATTGGCTAGTCTTAATGGAAGCTCTGTGCTGTAAGTTAGTAATTCCAAAACAGGGTTTGTGTAAACCCTTGGGTTATAACGCTTGTTACATTGTAACTTAACATTAAAATATTACACATTTAGTCATGCATTAGTCATCACATACTGGATAAGCTTCTACACTATTTAAATTCCACCATACAAAAAACTGCAAATAACTGTGAAAAACAGTCATCAGTTCTCATGCTAATGCCTCATGACTGAAGGCAGCTCCAGAAATGGACCTTGGCTCAGAAACGTTTTGATTAATGCAGCAGTTTTGAAAACATTCTAAACAGACGTCATTTGAGGGATTTCGTTTTTCACAGTGCTGGCAGTGGAAAAAGGGGGGATGCTCTGTACACACTGGACACAGGGCTCATCAGAAGCAAACAAACAGAGGCGGCTCTGTGATGATGCATGAGTCTGTCAGAGAGAGCTGAGCACTGAATATAGACCAGCCAGTGTGGGGTCAGACAGCCCCTCAGCTTCTCTATCAATCACACATAAGTGGGTCACCACACATACGGGCTCACACACTGAATCTCTATATTAATGCATTTGGCAGATGCTTTTATCTGAAACTTACAGAGAAGTGATTTGGGGTTCACATTTGATCAGGATTCCCTGGGAATTCAACCCATCACTCTGGCGTTGCTAGCGGCATGCTCTACCTGTGATGCCGTAACATATGTGTGTTCATACACATTTGATCAGACATAGAAGCACTTTGATAAACTGACCTTCACTCACTAAATGCTTCTAGCTAAATAAAAAAATCTAAGACATCTTTAAATATCCAGACAAGAATGTATACACGCAAACATGTGTAGTTCACACACACATACACAAACGGTTGTTTGAGTTCCTGTTGAGTCTACTCTTTCTAAACCTAACATAGCTACTGTAACCTCACTGCCAAATAGCAAAGTTCTCCACAGCAAAAATAATTCATATCTATTGCCCCACGATTTCCCCCTTCCGTGATTTATGAGCACTGAGCATTCTTAACTGAATCGTCAAATTCTGTGAACCCTCTCATGAATAACCCTGAGGTATCCTTGGTATCTGCTAACAGTGTTTCAAATCATGCCTGGTATTTTGTGCCAGTATTTTCTACTCAGTTTTTGACACATCGAGGGGTTAAACCATCTGTTTGATTATGTTGGCCTGAAAGTGGCATATTTTCCACATCAGCTCCCTGCTGAACAATATCATAAAAGTGTTATTGATACAAGACGAGTTTGTGTTGAAAAACGGATGTATAGAGAAGAAAGATACATTTTTGGGGAGTTAATTTTGGCACTTGTGGTTGCGTTTTTTCCATTTCATGTGTGTGTGGGGGGGGATTCTTTCCAGGAACATAGTTTTTAGGAGAAATGCTGAATGTGGAGTCTAACAAAATATGTATATATAAACACAAATAGGGTTGTAGTTGTGCAGGACACAAGTAACATCTTGTTGAAAAGTCTTTGATTTTTTTAATTTGTTTTTTGATTCATACTGTTTTAAAATTGTTTTGGATTCAGCATATTTGGTTTCCATTGCTGACTGTCTGACAAGTCTAAGTGTTACCATGGTATTACTTTATTAGTTAATTCATTCTCTGTTGCTTTTAACTTCTATATTTAGGCAAGGCTTTCATTATTCTGTCCTCGAGCAGACAGACAAATATACACACTGATTTCCCACTGTGCAGTTTTGACATACTTCCCCTGCTAATGTACAGAGCTGATTCCGCACATGACTGGTTCCATTGCAATGCTTGTCAAATGTTCCAGACATTAGCTGGCAGCGGGACAACACACAGAAAAATGAGCTTTACTTTTTGTTATTTAGCATTCAGGATGGTCATCTTTTTCTGACAGACAGTTAAACCTTAAAGTTAGAAGTTAACATTAGGTTGGAAGTCTGTATAGGAATTAGTTAATCTGAGAAATATAAGGGAACTAAACTCTAATGTGTACATTTCTTGCTCCATTCGCAAGTCTGTGTTAACATTGTCGTATTCTATATGGGCTGTCATGTCACTGAGGTCTCATTTGTTTATCTTAAAACGTCAGGATGATGTCATAGTAAATCGCAGAACCAAAAGCGCAAAATGTGTCCAGGATTTACTCCATCACCATTTATAAAGTTAATTTTATTTTTGTATGTAACTTACTCTCTGCATTTGGGATAGTGCTTATTTTTATGACTAAATTATCATAAAAAAAACTATGACTATGCAAACCATAGAACACAAAACTTTACAGTAGTGTTCCATAAATGGGCAGATTTTAACCAGAGATGTCCTTAATGTATTGTTTACTTATCTTTCATTTCATTTTCCACGTTATGATTATTTAAATATGGCAGCTTTAATAACCGGTGGACATATATGAGCAACTCCTCTAGAATCCTGTGCAAAGATACTAAAGGGGTTTTCCCACTGGTCACTAAAGTTGCCCAGTGCATTTCTGAGTAAACACCCAGAAATGACAGGCTGATTTAAACACCACCACATAACACATCACCCACCAAGCTGTCAAACGCTTGTCTTAAATCTGTCAACTAATATGGCAGTTGTTTTCAAAAAATCTGTAGTCACCCTAAAAATATTTACAGATGGAAAAAGATGGTGGACGGCTCAGTTCTAAATAGATAAACAAGTTTAAGTTTGACCATTGAAATAAAACAGACAAACTTATCTTTCTATCACTGTTCTCTTTTTATTGTTGATCTCATAATTAATTGTGTGTAAAGTTCAAGCAAGCAACACCATGGTGCCACAAATGTACAATTTACACTAAGTGCACATGATTCACCTCTGCAGTGTCTCCTTGCACTTGTGTGTTCAAATTCAAGTTGTATGACTCTGCTGCATATGCTGTGAGTAATCAGAATTGAACTTTGACCTTTCAGATGGCACAGTGCATCTTGGGAAGAGCATCATTTCAGCTCCTTTATAATTCACTTCAGGCATGTACAGCTCACACTCAAACTGACACCTTGTTCAAATAAATGAATAAAAAGCATCAGACAGTGATATTTCCACACTTTTTGATCTTACATGCAAATGATTTTCCTCTCTTTCTTTCCCTCTCTCACTGTCATTGAGCAGGCCGGCAGCTATGTGCCATGTGTGTGTGATGTCTCACAGGCTCTGCGGTGAGGGTGAATGCCGTCTGACATACCGCCTGTGCTGTCTGCAGGGGAGGTGAGAGGGATTACTCAATGTGTGTGTGTGTGTGGGGTGGGGGGGATTTAGTTAACCATATATTGGAGACAAATTTATACCAAAAGTCAGCAAAACCTGACAAATCTGAGCAAAATGTCCTTCTGGGGATGTTTTTATTTATAGAAATGCTATAAAAATACAGTAAACAATGTTTTTTTTAAAATATGTAGAATGTTTTCTGTTAGGGTTAGAGTGTGGGTTAGGTTAAATTGTTTATAACTATCAGTGTAATAAAACAATGGAAGACTATGGAATGTCCCCATTTAGATACATAAGTATGTGTGTGTGTGCCCCTGGACTCTCCTCTGAGCAAAATCTGAGGAGATTTTTCTGGAGAAGTTTCCTGAAATCAAAAATAAACAACTTGCAATATCTCTATCAATGCTAGCTTTGTCTGTCGTTCACTCTCAGTCTCTTATTAAATAGTTAGGACAAAAACGATAGTATGTCAATAAAATAACAGTAGAAATATCTTCAGATATTTTAAAAAATAATTCCTCTAACTGATTTAACTAAAAAAGATGTTTTCCTTTGTCCATGAAAAGTTTTAGCTGTTTTGGTGTGTCTGTAAAGAAGCTTGCCAAATCTTGTGTTTGTGAGTGTGTGATGTCATAGGGGGCTGTGCACAGCTGTCTATAAAAGTGGCAGTCGCTGAGGGAATCAAGTGGATTAAAGCTTTACAGTTTCATGCATTCACCACATTCCTAAACGGACTCAAAGAGAAACGTGCAGATTGCAGGAAAACACATTAGACCAAAAGATTAGAGCACCTTCAGAGTTTCTGAAAAGCTACTTTGTAAGTCAATCGAACAGAGTGCTCTATACATCCCCCTCGCTCTCGGATACAACCATGTCACCTTCGAGGACCATACTGAGGCAGGCAATCTTATTTACACTGGTGCTGTTGTCACAAGCTGCTGTGGAGGTGAGTTTGTGTTTTGTGAATTATTTAATGGTTCGAACCCGAATGTTCTTTCTATCTGCTATGCCTGCTGACTTGCTACTCATCAGCTATAAGAGTACATTTAAAAAGGTTTTCCTGCTCTTGCATAAACTATAATTTTGGACCTTTGTTTGATCAATAATGGAAGAGAGACATTTAATCCTTTATTAATTATGCATGGACCCCTTGCTGCCTGTTGTAATATGCACTGGAATAAAAGCTGTTTAATCACGAGGTCAGTTTTAATGATAAGCTTCTGTTAAAGATCAAAGCAGTTTAGTTTGGAGATAAAAGGCAATGGATTTGTTTTTTTGGCTTGGTTTTTGTCAGGCTTTGGGTCATGAAGTTAGTAACTATAGTTAGTAACTTTTCAGGTCAGAGCAACGTATTCCCCCTGTATTAAACATCTCTTATATAAAATATAGTGTGTTTAATAGACTGTTAACAACAGTCTTTATTTGGAATTCCTTCTGACCTTTCTCAGGTACAGAGCGCCTGTCCACGTATGTGCTCTTGTCCTTCCTCACCCCCCTCGTGTCCTCCTGGTATCAGTTTGGTTTTGGACCCATGTGGATGCTGTCGGGTTTGTGCCAAACAGTTCAACCAGGACTGCAGTGCTTCTGAGCCCTGCGATCACATCAAAGGACTGCGCTGCCACCTAGGGGCCGAAGGAAACCCTGAGAGAGGCCTGTGTAGAGGTACAAAAAATAAGCGACTCTTCGCAGATAGATTTTAATATTTAAAAAAATATATTAAAATATCTTTATATAAAATTATGGAATTATATTTTTGTTACGTATTTTTATTCTGGCGATAACGGTTGACTTTGACGTCTAGCTGAGGCTCTGGGTCGTCCGTGCGAGCTGGATGGGCGGGTCTATCAGCACGGTGAGGACTTTCAGCCAACGTGCGAGCATCAATGCACTTGTGTTGACGGAGTAGTCGGCTGCACCCCGCTGTGTCCACACCACGTGACTCTACCCGACCGGCCGTGTTCCCGTCGCCGCCTCACTAAACTGCCTGGCCGCTGCTGCCAAGAGTGGGTGTGCGATGAGGACAACCACATCGCAGAAGATCCGATGCCTGACCTGCATCCACGAGACCACACTGAACTAACAGGCAACGAGTTACTTGTAGCTCCTTCTACACCATGGGACAGCAGTGCAGGAGTCGCTTATCAAGGTAGCCGAATAACAAACACATGTAATTGAATATAGTCTTTATGTTGTTTTCCTCAAATGCACCGATTTATGTATCTCCAGAGTGGATAACATCGAAATCACACGGCATCCATCCCTCCACCTGCTTCCTGCAGGTCACTGATTGGTCTCCGTGCTCAACCACCTGTGGAATGGGCGTGTCCAGCCGTGTCACCAACAGTAACGCTGAATGTCGGCTGGTCAGAGAAACTAGACTTTGTCAGATCCGAGAGTGTGGCAACAGTCTTGCACCATCACTTAAGGTAGTAATTTAATTAAGTAACGATAAATGCTTTAACTGCATTGGTAAGCGTAAGAGCTGTTTTTAAGTGGATATGCATCACAGCCAAAGCCTGTATTTCATTCCTCAGAACGGTAAGAAGTGCCAGAGGGCCACACGACAGCAGAAACCTGTAAGGATCAGATTTGCCGGATGTTCCACTGTTCGCCGGTACCGGCTTCGTTCGTGTGGATCCTGTGCGGACGGCCGTTTCTGCATTCCGTCTGTGACGCGCACGATTCGTGTACACTTTCACTGCCCCGGGCTAGAACAAGAGGATTTTAGTCGGAACGTCATGTGGATACAGCGTTGCGACTGCAGCCAGAAGAACAACAGACAAGCCTTGTCCTCGCAAACAGCCTTACTAAATATACCAAATGATATATACACATATACACACTAATATTAGCACCAGTTACACACAAAATATTAGCACACACAAATATTTTCACTTTTATATGGATCTACTGTACACAAGCTTTTTATAATAACCGGACGTAATGGAATAATAATGTACATAACTTATGTTTGATTTTTTAATGTAGAAGTGTCAGAGATGATGCATGGCCATTTTAATAAGAGGTTAATTATAACTGATAATCCTGTCTGGTTCAATGGGAGAGAATGTCACAACAAACCATTGTTACACCAAAATTCAGCTTTGATGCACAGTTGATATCACATTTGTATTCATCAAGGCATAGTTACTGTATATACTGTAAATATATATGAATTGAACTGTACATAGCTGATCTGGGTGTGTTTTCCTGATATTTATACTGACTTCATTTGCTGTGAAGTATAATTTTTGAACCTCACATTTTATTGGGGTGAATAACAATATGGAGCAGTTTCATTTTGTTAAATAAACGTATTATCAAAATTTGTTTTGCCCTTGCGTGTCTTCTTTATAAAATAATTACAGAAATCAATGATAAAGGCCAATATTATGAATGCACATTAAAATATATATTAAAATATTATATTAAAATATAAAAACGCATTATAACACAAGTAGTTAAAGGCTTTGCTGTTATATTGTGTAGGAAGTAGGATCATGTTTTCACCCATAATTGATGGCTTAATACGTACAGTAAACATCACAAAGACCTCTCAAATACCACAAACATTATCTCTGTCCTTCAAAATCTGTCGCTTCACTGTTTCATATCAGTTATAAGACATTCTTTTAGTGTCGGAGGACCTAAGCTAAACTCTGCACGTGTAAAAACGTGTGTAAAGTGTATGCAATAACATTTAAGGTTTGAGCAGTTAGTTTCATCATCATCAGAGCTTTAACATTATCATTAAGCACATTTAAGAGTCAAAACTATTGAACTCCTAAAACTTCTTTTCTCTCTCTTTCGTCTAGTCTCGGTCTTGCCTCTCTTTCTCAGAGACCTGAGACTTTCAGCACTGCCATAACAAGGGAAGAGGAAATGTGTAAATGTGTTGAGAATGTGTAGGAAGGCAGGTAAAGATTTCTGAGCCACACATTTAATCAGGCTGTGTATGTTTTGTTCACAGTGCCTATGACAGAATGTGTTTTCCAAAGCTATGGCATGTGTAGTAGTCTGAACAATTGGTTTAAACTTTACAAATATTCACTGTGATGCCCTTACTGTTATTACATTTTTATGCATTTGGCAGATGCTTTTATCCAAAGTGACTTACAGTTCATTCAAGTTATACATTTTATATGTGCATGTGCTCCCTGGTACTCAAACTCACAACCTTTGCGTTGTTAGCGCAATGCTCTACCAACTGTGCTACAGGAACACATTATTTTACAGGACCAATAGCTCCCCTATTGGTTACATGACATCAGAAATAAAAGTGAGATAAGATCTTGTACAGTGTAAGACTGTACAAGATTTCCCTCACAAGTGAAGATTTCCTCATTCCGTTGTATAAAAAACAAATTAATTAACTTTCATTTACTAAATGCTATAGAACAATTGATCAAAAAGATTCGTACTTAACTTTTATGAATTCTTAAACATTCCAGGTGTGCATGGGTCTTGCTTCTGAGGGCTGTAATATATGCATATGTGTTCACAGATGTCTAAAAAGATGAAAAGTTACAGTAAGTTAATGTAAGTTAAGTTAATAATGTGCAATTTACAAAATTGGTTTCTACCGTGGAAAAACAATTTAAAGGCCATCAAAGCACTTTCCTTACTATACATACTAAGAACTAGAGTAATCCTGCAGCTTCCTCTGATATTCCTACTATCCCTAGATTTTTCCCTTCTTCCTTTTATACTCTTTGTTATTTCTTTCCCTCCCTAGCTTAGATATTCTCTCACCGTTACTGCTGTGCTCTGTTCATCTTTTATTTCTCCATTTCCATCTATTTCCTTTCTCTATCTCATGCAAAGTGTTGGGTTTCTATGAAACAATGAGCACACCGGGGAGCTGGGTAACAGGGGGTTGGGGTAAAGGGGCGTGGAAACATTTACCTTTGTTAAAGTGGCAGGAGACTCCACAGTGTCTCATTATAGACCTGTCTGATCAGGTGATCCCCAACACACTGTGTGTGTGCTTGCTTGCTTTGAAGCCTTTGTATGCGGAGCTTGGATTTGAATATAATCACACTACTTTTACTCCCCTCCTTTTGAAACAAATGATGTTACATTACATCAGAATGGAACCCTAGAAGATCCTTCTACGGCCCAGCTCTGACCCTTCCACTGTCCAATTAATGCTTCACAAATGATACCAACAGGGCAATGACATCTGTGTTTGGCTTTCTGAAGAGAGATCTGTGGGTAGGTAAACAAAGGTCGGTTGAAAATGCTGTGCACCATACTACATGGTATGCATTATTTATAAGCATGTATTTCAGCAAAGTCGGAAAACGTTCACCGCCTTTGAATAAAAAAAAATTTAATAGCACAAAAGCATAACAGTCAGGGAGATAATAAAATAATCGTATATACTATTAAATATATAATAGTTCTACGCAGGAAAAATATGACCCTGTAAGCAAACTATCTCATTCTCGCCTAAGAAACAGTTTACGTGATCTTCCACAAGATGGAGGCCAAGACTCGATTTTTCTGAGCGTGAACACTGCTACATCCAAACAAACCGTTCTGTTTTATATTAGCTCCATTGCTTCGGGTAAAAAACATGACATCAGTATGTGAAAAAATCTCCTTCAAACACGTTTTTTTGTTCTGCTGCGTTTGAGGAAATTAATTACCCATTGTATTGTTCCATCTTCTTAACTTTATGTCCCAGTGCCTGGGGCCCTGATACACAGTTCTTAAAACTTTCGTTCTGAAACGATCTTAATAAATGCACTCTAAATGGGATTTATTTCAGATTACTTAGGCCATAGAAATAAAGCTTAATTTAACGGCTTTTCTGTTTTGCTATTCAAAGCGACTTCTCTAAAGATAAAAATGACCACGAACCGT
Organism: Botia almorhae; assembly: GCA_036877575.1. NCBI lineage: Eukaryota > Metazoa > Chordata > Actinopteri > Cypriniformes > Botiidae > Botia > Botia almorhae. Next base: position 195,532 of record JAZGTJ010000101.1, on the reverse strand, counting down.
TATGCCATCGTTTTTGCAACGCAGGTGTGTTTAGTAGACGAGCATACAGCATTTCCTCGTAGCACTGCCTGCAAGAGGCCAAGGCCAGTTCATTTAAACCTGTAATGGTAAATCAAGCCAAATTGGACAGTATTGCATTGGTTAAATAAAGATTTACTGCACCAGAGGTAATTGGCTTTCCGTCGTGGCCAGATGTTCGCAGCTTCGATAGTGCCGAGAGACGCAGCAAATTTGAGGTGAGAGCACGTGGCAGTGTCCAATTTAACAGCTGCCTCTTTTCCTCTCGTGTGAGCACATCTGTTATTAGTACTGTTTGTTCTTGTATCTATTAAAGGTTTATTTATAGACTGACACTATTCAAAGGACTGTTTATTTGTGTATGAGTATAGGTAAATAATTAATAAAACTGTTCACCAAACCACGCTAGTCGTAGGCAGATTTTAACGCCATGGGTAAATATGGCTATTAAGTCCTTTTAGTATAACTCCGCTGGGGTGATTATAGGCTATTTAAATTAGTTTAAGATCGTTTAAAGTTACCCAAACAACCATCCATCATCCTGTCATATGCCACGCCCCCTCACCATTCATTGGCTGCTGGTGCTGCACCTATGTTACGTCACCAGAGGAGTGACTTTAAATTTTTCTCACTGCTAGTTCGTGTGTAATTTAAACGTAAACTATTTCTAGAAAGATTGTGTTGCTTGTAGACGGTTTAGAGCAGTAAGTGATAGAGAACTGTAATAACCAACAATATCTATTAGTTAGATGACGCTATAAAAATGAAACACTAACATGAATTTGTCGTTCGTGGCGGAGCGCGTCTAGGAAGAGAAACAGTTTTGAAGTTTATTGGAAAACTCGACACCGGATTATTAAGCGTGCATTTTCTTCAAAGACGGACGAATACAGAATAACAGGGACAGACAACCACTCTCTGTTTAATAACGCGCAACATCTTCAAGGGTGATTCCACAACCTCTTGACATATTTCCATACTACATTCAAATAACGGTGAGTAAAAAAAATATTTAATAACCAAACAAATGTGAACTCTTTCAGTTTCGTTGTTGCGATGATTTTCAGACAGACAGGTAATTCCGCCTGAATTCTGTGTTGTCATGCTTTTCTGTTTTAAGTTGAAATACTTTTCAGTTGGTTTCACGTGTTTAAAGCACATCACAACGTTAGCATATGTAAGAATTCATGTTACATAGTTAATCTATTGCCATACACACTACACTTAACCAGTACAGTCGTCCTGAAACTGCTGTCGTCAAAGAGGTGGCTGTATTCAAGAACATACTGAATCGCCCTTTTGAAATCAGACCCACTTGAGTTCTAGTCCAGTCTTTAAACCACAACAAAGCCAAGTCATTTTTATGCCATTTTTACAGCTATACTGTACGTAAACCATTTAACGCGTCTTGGCTGTAACTTCCCCGTAAAGTAACTCACACGTGATGGCTGTATCTCAAATTTTAGTAAGGTGCCAACTCAGACATTGAAGTTCATTTAAAAGGCGTCTATCCACAATTTCCCAAAATTCTTTCTAGGCTGCGCACAATGTTTGGAGACGCAGCCTTGACGTGTGTTGTCGCTGGAGCGGAGAATTGTGCACAATGGGGAGTTGTGCGCGAAGTGTTAATTAAAAAGAGACCCGTTTTAATGAAACGACGAAGCGTGTAGTTATATGGCCCCAGAGCGCATTATTAAAAGAGAAGGATATATGGCTAATCTGCGATGGTGCCAACCAGGGTTTGGCCATTTGCTCATTGGACTCGCCACTATTTTTAGAGGCTGTGAACCATGGTGTTATGCTCATTTATTTTAATTATGTGCGACTCGGTCTGTGTTTTTGCGCACTTTGTTCTTATAACCGATGTGTGTAACGAGATTAAGAACGGACTCTTTCTCTCTATTATAGGTCAGTTTAAAATAATACAGTGAAATGACACAGTTCTCACTTTGGACTTTATGCGACCACGAGGTTTGTTTTCTCCACACAAAATGAAGCGTCGAGGCACATAACCATAAAACACAATGGTGTGTTTTTAAGTGTCCACACCATTAGCCTGGTAATTGATGATATGCAATTTGTCTCCTGGCGTGGACCCATCATTTGCTCCGTCAAGCCTATACCAATCAATCAGTCTGCGCTCGGACAGCGACGGTATTGTGTTTCTCTTCATTAGCTCCTGTTTTTGCCTCTTATTTCATCAATCAGTCCGTTAGTCGAGTGGAACTGAACGAGCTTCTCTCTCTTTGACCTATCTCATGACAGCATTTAAATAACGAGAGAGCAGGTTGCTCCTTACTTTGAACTACCAATACAATAATGTAATATGTTTTACACTTAGACTTAAAATCGCCAGGCTTTTTAGATTTATGTATGTTTTCATATTCTGATGTTACCCCATTAACTTTATAAAGGATACAGTTTACTAGAGAAATAAACCAGCACACCTTTTTAAACCAGTCAAAAAGAGTAAAGTGAGTGAGTCTATTATAATATTGAGAAGTGCATGCTTCGATATGACAAAGTGTCAAGGTCTTTGAAAAAAAGAGTCTTTTTTTACTTCATGCACAGATTTGCTCATACATGAACTGTACACACAGATTTTTGTTTTAAGTTAAAAAAGACAGTTAAAAAAGGTGCTCTTTTAAAAGAAGTATATATGCCATATTTGTTTGCGTTTCACTTAGGAGTTAGCGCACACTGCCACATATATAGGCCTGTGGCTTCACAAACTTCTGCTACCATGTGATAAGACACCATGTGAAGCCTCAGATCTTAAAAAAAAGGTTGTTGCCAAACGTTTTCAGTGAAGGATTAACTTACCTAACTTAATAGAGGGATAATGTAATTGTTCTGTATTGAAACAGCCAAACCTCTAAGCGTGTGATATTCCCCCAGGGTCCCATTCAAGCGGCATTGTCTCTCTCACTTTTGGGTCTGCAGTAAAGGATGATTAAAAAACAGGGGATTTGCATTTTCATGAAATTACCTGTAGCAAAGTTATTTGGCAACCTGCTTTAGAATATCGCTTCTGCAAGTGCGCAGGAATGACAATGGCTGGTGCTTGTTACCTGTGTCAGTTACGAAGAAAAGGTCCTGAGGCAAAATTAGTTTGTGTAGAAGCGCTGAATACATTTACATTCGGCTCAGATTTATAATCCCGAACAGTTGGTGCCGATGCATTTAATAAGATATCAGGCTCATAGTTCATTTAAGACTTACAAATATGCTCAGAAATTGGTTTAAGAGAAGAGTCAGAAATTGGTTTAAACTGGTGGCTGACAAATTCTCCAATAGGAATTCAGGCATGTATGTTCATGTCAGTTTCGGGATTCTCAAAATGTCACTATGTTTGTGGAGGAAATGCTTATGCAGCTCTCCGAGTGTTGTGTTAGACCTGTTTAGCCAGTTTTATCAGGTTAAGTGAGGGGGTGTATACCACAAGCATGTATGAGGTCTCTTGCAGAAGGGAACATGTGCCTTCAGATTTTTTCATAATTTGATTGGTTTCCAAACTGTGATTTAGAGCGTTATTAATTCTTACGCAGGTCATTTTTTTGCTTTAACACAAAAAACCGTCACATGTTAAACAACGGCCATGTTTAAGGTCCTTCACCAAAAAGCATGTTTTGTTCCGTGTAAATCTGTTTGTATATTTGATAGCAACATTCAAGCGACTGTTTATGAGAAATGCATGGATGGCTGGTATCTCATGCTCGGCACAAGTCTGGGAAGACAGATAGAACCTTAACAAAAGCATTCCCTCTCAAAGGCACAAAAAACCTTCCTGTTGCTTTTCTGTCCTCCGCTGACCCCTTGTCGACCCTACCAATCAACAGGGCTCAGTTATGACCTTTAACCCAACCTCCATCTCCAGTCTGCTGCCGTCTGACCTCCACTTCAGAACAACAGAGGGAGGAAATAACAAGTGATATGTGACAGCCAGATGTCCAAAGCCATGTTTCCCCGTTCCTTATGTTGCCTCCTCTCCTGAAGAGGGAAACTACACTTTCTGGTACTCTGATACGGGATTTTGCTGAGGTTCTCTGAATGCAGTCTGAGAATCAGGCTTTTTGCCTGTTCGGAAAACAATGTGGGGACACAGTTATTTTTAGAAATAAGGCACGCAAGCATTTTCTAATGATTTAGAGCATATTTATTTTGCCTTGAGTCTGAAGGTCTTTGCTTAGTTTGATGATGTGACCTTCTTAAACCACAGTGGCTTATTTTAACCAGAAAAGGTCATTTGTTTGCTTTGAGCTAGACATTCTAAAACTGAAGTAATGGGAGTGTGGTGAGGATGGTTAGTGGTCAGACTGTTTTTTTTAGAATGGGAATAGTCTGGTTGCTTGCAGAGAAACGGCTGGTGACCAGTAACGCACAAAGAAAACACACTCGACATAAGTGAAAACATACTAAGACTGAAATCATCAGACAGAAATCATCAGACAGAGAATGACAATCAACCTTTCTGAACTTTGATTTAGAATACATTAACAGTGGCTGTAAAAGCTGCCTTTTGCAAAGCAAAATCAACTATGCATGCAAATATAAAAACAAATTCTGAATTGCTGTTGTTTACATATTACATTGAAACCGGTATCGGTATGAGCCAGGATAAAAGGTTTTTAAAGTCTCATACAGATTCTACAGTGGAATTCTTATTTAGAGATGCTACCCAGATAGGACTTCTGTTCTTGGATCAGGATTCCTACTCTGAGGTTGTAGTTTAAAGGACTCAGTGTCTGTCCATATGGGTTCAGTTAGAGCCACACTGCTTCCAGCTGGGCTTGATCTCCACTCATATATGCGATGAATGTTCTGGAAATGAGTTATAGATATAAACTGATAAAGTTAAGACAGTCCACCGTATAGACTTTTAAATCTATGTTGTTTGCATAAAATTGCCTAATAAATAGTTTATTTTCTAGTCCTACAGCAGCCACTAACACATTTGTTTTGTAACTTTATATAGATGATTTAACACCATTTTCACACAAATTAAATATCAGTATAATAATTAAAAGGTAATAATAAAAGTATAATAAAATAATAAAACGTTTTAATGCGTCCATGAACAACTACATCACATTTGTAATAACATGGTGATTATAGGTCGTTTAGCGGGTTGTATCACATAGGTAATAACATGGTGATTGTTGGTTATATAGTTAATGGCTTCGGAAATGGCATTATGTATTATTCATTATTTTCAATTCCACCTGGTTCTCTTTTGCTAAGAGAAGGCTGTTTTCCGGACAGAGGTTATGTGCGTCTATTGTGGTGAGACTCTGCCAAGAAATACATCAAGTAACCAAGGAAGTTTCATTCTCTTGTTTGTTGTCAGCTACAATAACTCTTTACAGCTCTGGTTTAGCTGGTTTAGAAATCTGGATAACATGTTTCAGATCTGCTGATTTAAGAGCTTCTCCACTCTTCTTCGCAGGCAGGCGATGGTGAACAGCCGTGTGGAAAACTCCACCGTCTCTGTAACGGGAGGTAGCGGTGGGGCGGTGCGCTCCTGCGCAGGCTGCGGGGGTCGGATCTCGGATCGCTTCCTGCTCTTCTCCATGGATCGGTACTGGCACACGCGCTGTCTGAAGTGCTCCTGCTGCCAGGCTCAGCTGGGAGAGATCGGCAGCACCTGCTTCAGCAAAGGAGGCATGATCCTCTGCAGAAACGATTACATCAGGTACGACATGCTGTTGAGGGTAGGCGAGAAATCTAAACGGATCTCTTGCAAAAACAAATACAGAAATGGGTTGCGTATTTGTCATTGGGTACAACAAATTTGAAAGTAAACTACAGGACATGAGAAATCTCTTGTTTTAACTTTGGCAAATCAGTAAAACGTTATTGCCTTTTTTTTGTTTTTAAACCTGTTTCTTATCATTTTGTACATTTTCTCATGTTTAGTGTTTAGTAGTGTTTTTGGAATCCAAAGTCTTTATGTATTTAAAAGGACGTTGTGTAATTCTGTGCAATATTTATTGTCACAGATTTCATTTCTCAAAATAATCGGTCTTTTCCAAGGCTACACGCTTGTATAAACAGTAACAGAACAAGAAAACTACACTGATGATGACAGGAAATGTGTGGGTGGGTGTAACATGGCATCTGGAGCAGCCATATTTCTTAAAGCCTCCCCACAAATCTTTCATGTGCTGTACACAGCTGAAAATTCAGGCTTTCGCCCTGTTTTTGAAGGCTATTTCAATCAAGAAACTGCATGTACAGCTTAACCGCATAGCTGGGGATCAAAATAGCTCTGCTCAGATTTGTCATACATTCATAAATTTTGATCTACGAATCAACTATAAACCTCCTCCTTTTGCGAAGCCAAAAGTCTTTCGTTTACGTTAGTGCTGGTTTTAGCTGGGGTTTATGATTGCTTGTATGCCTGTATTATGATTGCATAGTTCTTTGATTGAATTTGGCCTCTTATTCCCTTGTATATTTTGAGCTGAAGTTTCCAGAGGTGAAGAGATTAGATTTGTTTATAATCGCTGAGGCTTTGAAATTGACCTCTGTGTGTTTGGATATGTGCAGTGGTGCATCGGACCGTGACGGCACGGCATTGTTGCCTGTTAGACCCACGCTAGTGTGTTTGGACCTTAACCAAGGATGTCTGAATATTTGGCATTGGCAAGCAGATGTTATTTTGCCTGTGATTGCAGTGGAAGTGCCAGGGACACCCGCTGTCAAGGCTCACAGACCTGTAAACACACCGAATTTGCATGGAAACTGTGCGGTCCTGCCACTGCTTTCAAAACGAATACAGAATCGTTATAATAGGCACACTGTAAAGGTTTGGGAATGACATCTGCATGCGGTGTGTCTTCAGAATACAGAAATAACTGATGTTTTGACGTATCATTGAAGTAAACTAGATACATGCATGTCAACAGTTCTACCCATTTAATCCGAGATTTTTGACTAAAGAAATAAAAGCTGCCAGAGATGCAATCCTTTGTAAACCTTTGTCAACATAGCACACATTAAACAGAATTGATAAAAACGCCAGTGCCAATACCTCAATTTTGGGTTTTCAACTTGCAGAAATTACGCTTCTCAGGCTTCTCCAAAGCAGTTTCACTCCTGACTGTGTGTAAACTGAACTGGATTGAGGACTCTTTAGTTGCAGTGTGTACGTGTTGCCACAGTTAACGGATCTACTGTAATAAAAAATGTAATAAAGCGTAGTTTAAACCAAATGACAAACTTACAGCATTGCATTCTTTATTTCTTGTTTAAATAATTACCTAATTGAGACTGCACCTGCTTTCTGACGAGCAGTGTGAGCATAATAAGCACCATTATGCTCAACAATATTATTTTTCACCTCCTCAATGGAGAAACTGTGCAATTACTTACAACCTGTGGTTATTTCCCTGAAGTTTCATGACAACCTGCCAAGTCAGAAGCACCTTGTAAGCATGGAACATCTCCTACAACACTATAATTCAGCAAACATCATACACGTCAAGGGTGGCCTTATGGATCTTTCCTTTAAGAGTGCATGTGAAGTGTAGTGAGATCTGCAGTGTATTAAATATGTATAATACAGCTAATCAAAAGGGCAGAGCTTCATTACCAAATGACACAGCGTGGAGCCTGAGGTCTGATAAAAGCAGGGTGCATTAATTAGGGAGAACAGGGCTCCTTTCTGCCTTCTCTTATTAAATTACTGTTTGGATTAAGATCAAAAATTCATTACTGCGAGCAGTCAGAGCTGGGACAGTGATAGCAAAGGAGGAGGGGTTGGTTGAGAGAGAGAGAGAGAGAGGGAGGTGTACACAAGGGGAGAAAGTGGTGAGAATTAGCTGCCAAACTGGTCTGGTTACCATCACAAAGACCCCAGAGAGCAGTGTTTCCTACTGTAACAAGACTATGACAAGGTTGACTGCAGGTGTTCTGAATGAAAGCATGTTGTTTGTTTGTGTGTGAGAGGTTTGTATCCTGCATATTTTTATTCACATAATGTGTATTTGTGTGCTTTCGTGCATCTGGGTTTTATCGCTACACGAACAAGTGCTGTTGTGTGTGCGGGCCCATTTTTTTCAGCTCATCAAGAGCGGGACTTAAACTTATTTGAGTGTTCTTCTAAAATTGCCCATAACAACCTCAAGCTCAGGCGGCAGAGTAATCAAGAGCACCCTAATTAGGAGCTAAGGGTGGATCAGAGGCTCCTATAGCCACACCCCCAACCTATTGTCATCAATTACACTGCCACTCCAGATTAGCTGATAGGCTGCAGTCACAGAACTAGAGGGGCTTTGGTGCCCTGCCATCTGGGGCCATGTGAGGCTCTTTACACCCACACACACACACACACACACAAACACACACGTTTACTTGTCTATTTAAATGGAGACATTCTATAGACTTCTGTTGTTTTTATGCACACCTAGTTATAAATATATAGCTTTCCTGTAGCTCAGGGGTTAGCGGATGGTGTAAACAACACCAAGGTCATGGGTTCGATCCCAGGGATTGCACATATTTAGAATCAATGTACAGTACAATACAATGTAAGTCGCTTTGGATAAAAGCATCTGCCAAATGCATTAATGTAAATTTAATAAACACTATAACCCAAGGCTAACCTACACACTACAAACTCTAACCCAACAGAAAACTTCTAGCATTTTTACATTTTTAATAAATGTAAAAAAACAAAAAAAAAACAATTTTAATAAAAACTTTATTTACTACATTTATATTGCTTTTTTTAACGAGTGAGGAGGTCTCTAAAAGGAGGTTTTGCTCAGATTTGTTATTTGTTTTGCTGACTTTTGGGTACAAATTTGTCCCCAGTACAGATACACACACACACACACACACACAGTGAAATATTTGAGCCTTAACCAAGCTATAGCCATACAAATACATTTCTCTGTGTATGGAATTGAAAGAAGTGGATGTATCAGTTTTTCCTGGATCATGACTGACCTCTTGCTTTTAGATATTCTTTTGGAATATATTATGCCATTAATTGATCTATAATTAATCTATTTTTTGCCTCCTCTCTGCAGATTGTTTGGTCACAGTGGTGCCTGCAGTGCATGCGGACAGTCTATCCCTGCCAGTGAGATGGTAATGAAGGCTCAAGGAAATGTCTACCATCTAAAGGTAAAGAGCCATAATCTGTTCTCAGCAAACAGTCATGTGTTTTAATTTGACCTGCAAGGTTAAGAATTGTGTGCAAATTGTGATCAGCACAGATGTTGGTGTTGGGTGTGTTTGCATGATTGGCATCTTTAATAAATCAGTCACCAAAACCAAAACAGAACTAAAACCAAAACACATTGCACATACAAATGAATGCAAACAGCAGGGGCATTTTTCATTTAGGCTCATAATAAGGCTGCTGGGCTCACAAGACTTGAATGTATGAGGTATCAATTTTTTTACCCCTTTAGAATATTCTGATATTCTGAACCAGTCCCAATTGAGCAATGAGCAATTCTTTGGTAAAGAGCAATGACCTAATTCATTTTGACATAGGCATGTATGGTTTTACTGTGAAAAAGCTCAACATAAGATTGCTCAACATAAGATTGAGACAGCGTTTCATCATAGTTAGATTTGTGAAATTCGACTTCTTTTTGACTATTGTATTACAACCCTTTCAAGACTGGAAAGTTCAAACCCGAAGCACAACAATGACTTGGGCCCACATTACACCCATATCACCAGTGCGAGAATGAGAGAATTTATCACACCAAAATACTCTGAAGGAGACATCAAAGATTCTTCCAAATTACTTGTGACTCAAGTGTATATGCGTTCATGCCTCTCACTATTTAGTTAGAAGGGAAACATCTGCAAAAACCTGAACTTTCCTGTTTTTTGGGGAAATATGTTTCATTTTGAATTGTGACAGTTCATGTCTTGTGTTTGCTGAACACAGATAGCAGGATATCCTCAGGGGATGCCTACCGAAACTCATCAAAAAACTGTTTCCCCAACTGCGCCACATTCTTCTGCCTAATTATAGTGGTGTAGGTGTCAACCTGCCTTAATAATATTTGATGGAAAAAGAAAACCATTCCCTGATTAAGCTGAGTGGATCTGTTCAGTTTCCCAAGTGGTCCATGTTTGCATAAGTTTTCAAAATTGGGTAACTGCATCCTGACAGAATTTCTAATTTGTGAGTATCTGAGGAAATGTGAGCTTGGCATGTAATAGGTTTTTCAAACAATGCAAATTTACCATCTATGTGTGTCCCTTTATCTCAGTTTTTTCAGTAAGAAAACAATCATTTAAAATTGGTTTTTAAATTTTAAATGATTGTTTTTTTAAGTATTTAAATATTATACTGTATGTGCTCTGCAATTTTAATGGTTTTAATAACAAATCGCTAATATTATTATATATATTATGCATTTGACAGATACTTTTATATAAATGACTTACAGTGCATTTGAGGTACATTTGTTTTTAGTTTGTGTGTTCCTAGGGAACCAAACCCATGATCTTGGCATTGCTAGCACAATACTCTACCGGATCTACAAGCTACAACACCACTTTTAACACAACACTACTTTTTACTTAATAAAAATACTTTTACAGTAATATGGGTTTATTTGTAGAATGGAAAACTATGTTGTTCCCTTACAAATGATTCTTCTCTCTACAGTGTTTCACTTGTGCTACATGTCGAAATCGCTTGGTGCCTGGTGACCGGTTCCACTATGTTAATGGTACCATCTTCTGTGAGCACGACCGACCAGGTGGAGCTTTGCTCAGTAGTCACCTGACACCCCTGCAGAGCAACACTCTCCTACCAGACCAAAAGGTATGTTTCTTTTACCCCATAACACTTGTGTTCAAATTGAATGAATAGGATGTCACAATGCCACAGAAATAGAAATTGAAAAGAAAATAGTAAAAGTGTTTAGAAAAAGTGTGATAAAATGTCCCGTGGTTCTGCTATGTTGCCATGGTTTGCTAGAGTGAATACAATTGCTTCTGGACTCCATAGTGTAGATCGATACTTTTAAGTATGAAAAGACAGGTGGGTATAATGACAAAAAAAGTTTAACCACCTATGAAGTTTAATTTGACAGCTGCATTAGTGTATTTCATAATTCTAGTTAGAAAATAAACTGATCGGCTACTTTATTTTTTCTACACAGGTTTGCTGAGGAAACATGGATTTATAATTTGCAGTGTGCCTTCTTTTTATCTGTCTTCTCTCCTTTACCCCTGCCTCTCATCTGGTCTCCATTCTATCATTGTGAATGCCCCCCCACAGCCAAGATCATCCAGCCCACAATATGCATCCAGCCACCTTAGAAGAATATAAAACTACGCCGGTCCTGTGAGTAACTTGCGAGACAATCACCCCTAACATGGGAAACAAAATCAAGTTAAAGGAGGACGAAAATAATCATATTATGGCTGAGACTGTGTGAAAAGGCCTTAGACTCTGTTAATAAGCAGTTCTTCAAAGCTGGGGTGATGTTTATCATGCTTTGTTTTGCTTTGAGAAGTTTATGCTTCAAGAATGTGATGGATGTTACCAAACTCTGTCGACTGGTGGATAATTTATGAGTGATGTATATCACTCCATAGTTTAAATGACTGTTTACGCTCCACCATTGAGCATATGATTGTTCAGGTTTTGTTCGAAGGGTGTTTTTTTGTTTGTTTGTTTTCATTTTAAATGTTACGTTTATTTTTTGAATTTTTTGTTTAAAAATTCTGGCATCTTTGGAGCCTACATTTTATGTAAAATTCTCCTTCCCTTGTGAGTTACTTCCTGTTAACAAATAATTATTCACATGCACAATACAGATATGACATGTATTGTTTTGCCTAATCAAGTTAATGACATATGAAGCATTCTTATCGAAAGCGGCATAGTCTGTAGAGGAAACGGCATGTTTTTATTTTCAACAAATTGGTAGATTAAATTATGTCTGTATGCATATTCTCTAATAGAGACTGGTATTCAGTGTCTGCCAAGAGTTTTGCTTAAAACCTGGGAAAGTGGGGTGGACTTGGGGTTGGTCGGTAAGGGGAGTAAAAATTGTATATAGTTCTTTCATGTGCTGTACTGTGTTAAATGGTTGGTCTGTTTCCTTGCATCCTTTGTTTGAACAGAGGATGTTTAAAAATGTTATAAGATATCTGTAAAGAAAAAAGTACTTAATTAAATAACTATAACCATTCCAAAACGAGTCTTGATGTCTATACAGCACCGCACATCAGCCTTTGTTGGTTTTGGCTCGGTGTGTCTATGTGTTGGACACTCTGAAAGGAAAGACTGCTCTCAAATAGTTCTTAGCCAAAACATGGTTCATTACATTCCAGATTTCTACACCAACCCCTGCGTCTGCATCATTACAGAGAGTAATGAAAGGCATTTGGGCTTGCACTCTCGTTCTCCTGCCTTGATTTCAATCTGTGAGTCTTACTAAGGGAAGGTCTCCTGCATGTGCATTTACTGTGCAGCCAAATCTATGATGTATTTCCCCCCATTTCTTTCATCTGGCCCGACTCTCGAGAGTTCCTAACTTCTTCTAAATCTACCTTTTTCTTCTGATTTGCTGAGGTTTGATACGTTTTCTCATTATGTTTTCATAATTGCTTTTTGGCATTAAATGCCCTCATATCTTGTTTATTTAATTAGCTAATTAAACCCTCTTTTTTTAACTACCTTTGGCCTGCAATCACAACGTGTTCCTTTCCAATTTACTTTTACGATTCATAAGGATGTTCTTTTCCCTTCTGAGAAAGATGTATGCCAAACATACCTCATTATAGATGTTTTTGTCTGTATGTTTGTATGCGGCTGTGTACGTATAGCATGTGGGTGGGTTAGGGATGTAAAAGCCAGCTGTGACTTTTAATCAAAGGATGTGTGTTTTGGAGATCGTCAGATTCAGAAGATCTTCAGAGAAGTTCAAAAGTTAGATCAGAATTCAACATACTGTTAAAAACAGTATTCAATATATTTTCTAAATACTGTGAAATGTTTAATAGTTTTCCACAGTGATGTAGAGACACAAGCAGATGTTGTTTTTGAATGTTACCACAGTGCCAAATCACTTTTCACAAATCATCATTTTTATCTGAACAATTAACTGGCAGATAAAGATGTCACAGCTGCTCTGGTAAACATTTCATATATTCTGTACGTTTACTATTTTCTTTTGTATTTATATTCAGATGTTAATGCCCCGTTTAACCAACCTAAAGTTGTTTAGGTCATAAAGCCAAACCTTTTAAACGTCTTTGGAACATAGGTCAGCTTCCACCTTGTTATTTAAGCAAACTGACATAATAGGCTGTGCTATTTCATGAATATAATCACAGCTGAAGGACACCGTTAAGCACGATGTACAATGGAGCCTGCAATCTTATTTAGCTGTAGAACTATATTCAGCATATGGTACATCATTGCTTTTATAAAACAGTTAACATTAAAATATTAACACAAAAGCATTTAGTTAAAATCATACCTGGAACATTTACTGATATTAGCGTTTACTAATTTGAAATATTTCATATTGTCAGAATGACTTTCAGCAGAGGTTTTGGAGAAGTTTAGAATTTTAAATGTGTGTTGAGTTGGTCTAAGATGTTTTTTTGATGTCTGTTCACAATATTTATATGATACAACCTTTCATAGACATGTACAGTGATACTAATAGTATTTATTAATAAATAATAGAACTAATACTACTAATAGAACATTTATCATAAATAAAACACAGCTATTGACCAACCAGCACCGCAATCTGTTTTATAATATCTTTATAACTTCTGATCATGTCCATACTAACATATTAAGTCTGTGTACGTGAAGTGTTGGTGTGCCATAAATATTCTGTGGCTTGAGATCGTTAAGGAAAGCGGCAGAAAAATTCATTAACTTATGCAAATGATCCTAATTGCAATTATCTCCAAATCTCGATAAGTGAAAGGAGGGGTCAGTGAATCTCAAAAAAATAAAATAAAACCTCCCTTGGCCATTCTAGTAGCTCTTTGCATTCAACGCAATCATGCTTCATCTGTGCGTTTCTAATTAGTTTGACATATTCAAAAGCCAATTAACGGTTTCTCAAATCAGAGCTTTACCACACAGCTTTGCCAGCTTGTAAAGGAAGAAGAAAACTTTATTTTTAAGTGCACTGATTTAAAAAAGGCCCTTGCCTGTGAGGACATAAGTGCAGACGTTTGTCTCCTTTCTTCAATTCACTAATTAATCCAATTAACACATGCAAATTGGTGTAATTACATTCTTTCCTCACCTCATGTTGTGTGAAGATGAGGGAAAAGCGGAATGAAGAAGGGATATTTTTTATCAGACTGAAAGAGCCGCTGTAGACTTCTGTGCTCAATAACGGCAGCCATTAAAGCTCAGTAATAAGCCATTAAAGGTCACACACCTTTTGAAAAACAAATAACAAAATATGTTTTAGAAGAACGTGAAGTCACAAAATGAACATTTACATCTACATTTCATCCCGTCCACATTATGTGATGCTTATGTAAATATATAATATATTCCTGTACATGGCCAGGCTTCTTTGTTTGTTCTGTTTTTTTAGCTGCCAGCATAATAAACTTCACAGCTGTTTAGCTTCAGTGCTAGAGAAGCAGCAGAAAGCAGCACCAAACAGCATGCAGAAAAGACTGTGGTCGAGCAGTTAAACTCTGGGATCAGTTCAGGCTACCTGGATGCTAAACATACAGTGTCTTTGTAGGTTCTGCATGGAAAATTCCTCACGGCACAAAGTCCAAAACAAAATAAAAAAATCTTTGTTTAAAGAGAAAAAGTAAACAAGAGTAGAAAGGTGAGGGCTTGAGGTATTATTGGGACATTGAGAGGCAGGTCAGACCTCATTAGTGGTTCTCATTAGTAGATTTAGCTGAGGAGTTCATACTCCTAATGACCAAGGCTAACCACTTTACTTAGACTGCCTGGTCTGCATTTAAGTTGGAATCAGCAAAGCGCATCAGAACGCAACTCTCTGTTGTCATTCACAGATAAATATTGTGAGGGTTTCAGTTACTGAGGGTCATTTTTGGTAGTGAGCTCAGTTTAGTACCATGGGATTTATATGGTGGTATCGCACCTCAGGGACACAATAATAGTTTCTGTAGAGACTTTCGTCTCTCACCAGCACAGGATGTGAGGTCATTGGCCACAAATGACTATACGAGCGCAATATAAGCATACCGTGTAACTGACTGTAGGACAATTCATTACAGCTAGAGATGAAAAAACAATGTCAAAAATACTTCTATAAGGGGTCGGTGAAAGGGAGGGGTTTGCAGGTGGGGGAGGGGTTTGAGGTGAAGAAGGGGGCAGGGGTGCTGGGCAGCAATTCCATCCAATCAGAGGACTCTGAATAATTAAACTGATCAGCTTAATTAGCTCAATTAAGTTGATTTGACCATGGAACATGGCCATATGGTGAGAAGAAACAAAAGAGGGGGGAACTAATTAAAAGTAAAATAATGAGGATTTTAATTAAGCAGTTCCCCAGACGTCAGCAAGCAGGGATCTGGAGTCATAATTAAAAAGTGCTGTGGTGCTGGCAACATTTTCTCCCCTCTGTTTTAATAACTGCGAGGGGCTCCATCCATCTAATTAAATCTGTAAATGAATTAGCAACATCGAGGGTCTTCGCATAGTTTTTTTAACAGCCTTTCTCCCACCTTCGCTTCCTGAATGCCTCTGTACGCATGCCGCACGCTCAAATTCAAGTACCTGTGATGTCTTCCTGTTAATGAAATGAATCATTATTGATACACTGTCACAAAGTTGTGGCAGGTGCTTTCAGACACAGCGAGCGACGTGTAGACTCACCTCAGCGGCAGTGAGTATGTGTGTGCATATCTGAACTCTGTGTGACTCTTTCTCCTGCTTCCATTTACTTGTGGTTACTTCTACTGTATAGTTACATTTTTTATGTATGCATGTATGTATGTAAAGGGTTATATATGCATTCTTTGCATTGCGTTAGCACAAACACACGTACCGATAAGGAAATGCATACCTTGAATGCAGCGTATAAGTCGCTTCAAATAAAAGCGTCTGCCAAATGTGCTGATGTAATGTAAATGAAAAGAGTTTGAAGAGTGTTGTGGTTATATAAAGGTGGCGAGAAAGTCGTGTGCTATTAAGATCTCAGCTTTCAATGTAAGCCCCACTCCTCTAATTCTAATTCTCTAAAGACAACCACCTGCAAATTCCAATGAACTGCTGATATATGGTGAAGCACATAACATAGATGACATGGCTTTGTAGTGTACAGTAAGGGCTTGAAAGGGTTTCGCTTCAATTGTCTCTTTATTCCTTTTTAAAACAGTCCATGTAGTGCCATCATGGTTCCCTGTGTCATGTTCCTCTTATCCTGGTCTTCTACCCAGTCCTGATTTCTCTAGTTAATTCTGTGGGTTAGCCTTCAATTACCTGAAAGGCAGTTTGTCCTACAGAGCAGCAGGAGAGCATGCTGTGGATTAATTGCTTTGGTTTTGATGTGCTGTTCCCTTCTCTTGTGAGTACAGTGGAGAGATGCTGTCTGCTAGTTTACAACAATAGACCAACACCTGCTTGTATACATGTATGCACAAACACGACATATTTAGAGTCACGTAAATGTTTTCCCTCAGTTCCAGAGGCACAGCTGAACGGTTGAGTAACTTTGTACGCATTTATAGGCAATGGAGCTCATTACGAGATGTCTCATGAAACTTGATAGCGTGTAGATCTTGGCCGACGGCTAACGCTGGGTGGGATGATCTAATCTTCAAATTCTACTAAGCTTTCACATAACTCCACATAAGTATTTTGTCATATACTTTACAAATGCACTTAAATTAAAAATGATACATTTGGTATGTGGAATTACTTTATATTCTATACAACATACAACACACCTGTAAAAACTATGATGTTTACAGACCGAGCCACTTCATACTGATCTAGGGCCTGTTTTACCTCTATTACAAGATGAGTTGGAAGCAGGAGAGCTGATCCTAAATCAGTATTTATAGAAAACTCCCACCCAGATCTGCCTCTATTCTGAGCTCTTGAACAGCTGGTCTGAGGTCAGTTTTAGAGGGGCCTCTGTGACCCTGGGAGCTAATTAAAGCAGATAAGAGCATTAATGAGCTCCAGACTGATCAAAGGCCACAGCTTGGCCTGGGTGATGGGAGATGTAGGAGAGATTGGAGAGGAACTCTGTTTACCCCTGTCAGGGTCAGTAATTGGGAGGGGAGGTGCACAAGCGGTTCCTTTTGTGAGAGCTGAATACCTTTACTCTGGATTGTGAGCAGGCCGCACCAATAGCTTCACACACTGGGCTGCATTCCACGTTTGCTGTTCTTCAGCACTGACCCTTCAAGGCCTTCTTCGTCATCGCAAGGCCATTTCCTGTACAGATTTTTTTCTAAGCTATAAGACTGTGTATGGAGGAATGAAAGCTTAAGTGACCTTTGAACTTTGTAGAAATTGTATGACAAGCAGAATGATGAAATCTGAGCTTGCAGCCAAAAGTAATAAGTGTGTGTGGTTTGACTTGGGGTCAAATTCATACACAAAAGTCAGCAAAACCTGACAAATCTGACCAAAGCCTCCTTTTGGGCATGTAAAAACCCTATAAAAATAAAGTAAATACATTTTTTTTAATTGTAAAAACGCTGAATTATACTGTTTATAACTATGGAATGTCCCTATTTAGATAAGTAAACGTGTGTTTGTGTGTGTGTGTGTGTGTGTGTGTGTGTGTGTGTGTGTGTGAGTGTTGAGGGTGTGGTGCAGAGGAAGGCCACCTGTATTCACTACAGGGTGTGGGAATGTCCGACTCAGCCTGACCTTACCGTGTCCCCTGCTGATGGAGGAAAAACTCGTTATCTGAGAAATCCCTGCTAATTACGCCTGCTGCTTACAAATGTGCACGCACACACCCACACAGCCGAGCGTGTAAGCCTTTATGCACCGCGAGCCTTCACTAGAAAAGACACAGCATATCTGAGTATATGGTTATCTGGATTTAAGCATCTGAATTTGAATCACTAGTCTGTGGTTACAGCAACATTATGTTACAGTCTTTCATTTAGAATAAAGTTGGTACAGTGTTAAGTAACCGACTGATATTAAAGTCTCTTCCTCTCTCTCTTTCAATCTCTGTGATGGAGGCTGTGAGCCAGCCCGTCTCTCAGTGGGACCAGGACGAACACAGGCCTTCATTAGCACTCCCTAATTAGGAACAGATGCAATTTACAGCACGGGGCCCACACCAAGCAGCACTTCTCTCTCCCTGCCTGTTTTTCTGCATCCTCCCTCTTTCTGTCTGCCTACCAAACCGTTTTTTGTCCCCAAGCTTTCTCTCTTTTTGATTTTGTATTAGTTTTAGATATGTAGGATGAATCTGATGAGTGGTTCCATCTTGTTTCTGTGCATCTTTTGATTCTCTCCATGTTTAAGTTTGTCTGTCTCCGTATACACACACACTTCACACTTGCGCAGTCGCACAGCCACATGTGTAATTAAAGATGCTTCCAACTCCATTACACCACGCTGGTCCTTCGCCACCCTCCCCAATCGCCCTCTGTTATTCTCTCTTTCTTTTGCACTGATTTCCTCCATTCTGAAGCCAAAACTGGTATGTACTGTAATGAATGGTTTCGTTCTGTGAGGACTAGAACTCAGGCGAAACAGACTTCTGATTTTGCACCAAATCTTAGCCTGACTCAGCTGTCTTAGGAAAAAAGGGCAGTGTATGAGTTTGTAATAAGTACCTCCACAGACATCCCTGTGGGAATTTAAAGGAAATTGCCAGAATTTTTATCTGGGTATTTGAAAACAGCATGCATGCTGTTTAAGACAAGGCAGGAATTTCTACTGGATTTGCTCACATATTGCGTGGGGCTGTGTACGAATTCATGAGCGCATGAACGAGGCAGGCCGATAAAATTGTCGCTTAAATACTTGCTATCTTTTCACCCCGTAAAGATTCACTCCTTTATTTTCTGGGACTGTAATGGAAAAACTGGTTATTCATAGATTCTTCTATGGATCTCGATCATATATGGCTTGCCAGCCTTCACAATTCCAAGCTGGTACCAAAAAGGAATGCAACCTTATTCTCTTCTGCCTGCTCCAAACTTCCAGCCTGATTCATCTTTCCATTTGGTCTGTTTTCCCTAAACTCTCACAGCAGCCTAGACATAATCTCCCTAATTACCTCTTTAAAGTCGACACAGAGTGTGAGAAGTCTAAGCCAAAGGCCACTAATTAGACATCTAAAAATAAAGAAGGGACTTTACGGGCGACGTGGGCAGTTTGGGGAATGTTTTAATGAGGGGGGCCGGAGCCGACAATAGTGTTACAGTCATTTGTTGATTAAGACTATGGACACCCCCTCCAGCCCTCTGCCCCTCCCACATATCCTGAATTATCTTCATTTAGAACAGGCTACTGTTGGTAAGACAGACTGGTCAGACATCACAATGTACCATTAAAAGTCCATTTGGAGTTAGATTCTCCGTTTTGATTCTCTATAGTGCTTCTGTGACACCCATGTACACCTGCTGCTCATTTATTTTCAGTTGATTTGATTACAAGTGCACAATAATACAGTAAATAGGGTCTAAAACGCTACAAACAATATTTGTAGGTAGTTGAAATGCATGAGGCCACTTCACACTTGTAGTGTCAACGCTAATTGGCCCTGATGCATCCCAAATAACAGCAAAAGGCCACCTACCTGCCTAAATGGTACGTATACAGATGTGTATACAATTATGTGAAGCTATCAAGTCAACTATTAATGATTATAGCCTTTCTAGGTCTCATTTTCATCAGCTGCCTGTCAACCTGCTCTGTACTCACTGCTTTTTTTAGTGTATGATGATATAATAACTGTGAAATGGTCTTTATCTGTTTTTAGGGGCAAAGGAAAGATCTGAAAAGTGGGGATTCTTTGCCAACTAAAACTTTTATGTAACATACCGATTATAACCCAGAAACTAGGGGAGACAAACTTAATGGCATCTACGACATTGCGTGTTTCTAAATGCGCCGAATATACATGAAAATCTTAACAGCAATGATGGCAAGATATTTAACCACAAATTTGATTTAAAATGTACCTCACTTCATTGCATTCGCAACATCGATAACACCCTTAAAATTTACACTTTTATCTCAGTATGTCACAAGAGACTTAATAAAGACTGAAGGCAGATATCAGATATACAAGTACCGCTGTGATTCCAACATCTGTGCAGCTATCAGCCGTATTGTGTATAAAGCAATACATAGTCATGTGATGTGTTGTGATAGTTTGTCAGACATAAATTGGACTTGCCGTGCCAAATCCTCCAGGGAGAATACAGCTGGCTGACCAGATTGAAATTGCTGCTTCGGTGTACCCAAATTTAAAATATTTAATGTTAGTTTCACCCATGGCCCGCTCTTGAATGGAAACTGTCAGCACTTCAGAAATAATGTCATCCATCTGGTAATGTTCAATTCAGTTCCTAAATCAGGTTAATCCAGATTGTCTGTTGAGAATAAATTCATATCAAAATGGATTGATGGATTACATCAACTGATGGACTTCTGTTTAAAATGATGTCTTCAACACAACCCCTAAACGTACATCTTATCAGGTACCTACACTGAGATTCCCAAGGTAACACTTGGGAATTTTACACTTCATTGACTGTGTGGATCATCTAACACACACATACAGTATATGTAAAATAACACACATATACAGAGATATACTTGCATACAACTGCACGCATACCTTCACACATACCACCCACCACACACATGTTGGGTTGCCATGTTTAATGGGGATATTCCATACACATAATGGTTTTTATACTGTACAAACTGTAATGTTTGTACAGTATTACTAAACATGGGACAGTATTACTAAACATTGTACAGTATTACTTACAATGTATTACTTGTACAAACATTGTACAGTATTAATTACTTATACTAAACAAACTGTATTAGATTCCCATAAACTAACCCTATCCCTAAACCTAACCATCAAAAAATCTTCTGCTATTTTAGATTTTTTTAAATCCAGTATGATTTTTACACCAAATGTGTTTCCTCTTGAGGACCCTTAAAATGTACCCACAAGGTCAAATTATTTTTGGTCCTCATAATGTAGTGAATACCAGGATCACGTACATGCAGCAACCAACCAACCACACACACACACACACACACACACACACACACACACAAGATCAGTAACAGGAAAATTGGTCTCTCTTTCTGGCCCACTTGGGATTGGCGGAACTGATTAGCATTGCAGGGACAATTAGCGCCACTCTCAATATAACCTCTGAAAATAACCTCTTCCTCATCATTTTCAGACCAGTGAATTGA
>JAZGTJ010000101.1:160157-174113 GCA_036877575.1 Botia almorhae | reverse complement strand
CACACACACACACACACACACACACATACACAAAGATGAACTAGAAGTGTTCCCCTCAACCTGGACATATAACATGAAAGCTTAGTCCATGTGGATTTCCTCATACTAAAACATGTGTGCACCTGTAAAGATCACCTTTGCACACCTTTCTCAACAGAACAGGAACATCAATTAAACATTGTCTAAAAACTTTCCTTCAACAACATTATCAAGTGAAATGACATAATGTCTTCCAAATGCTTCTCGCAGTGGATCTGAGTTAGCAGCCGGCTGATTGGAGAAGAGCAGACAGGGGCAGGGCATGTTAAGAGGTGGGCGGGTCTGTGTGCCAATGAGCCGTGTGACATGCAAGTCAGCAGACATATGGCTTTGCTTAGTGAGGGTGGAGAGAAAAATAAAACAAGAGAGAAGTCACATGGAACATGAGGCTAATGGCTCATGTCCATCGACAGACATTCAGAATGTAGACAACAACTGAGACAATGTTTGAATAAATTATTTGTTAAAGGTTCTTCTTCATTCTTTTGCATTGGGTGTGTGGATATCGCAGTCAGACTGAGGGATGTGGCACGATACCTTATTTAATCTCATCAGACGCGTGTTTAAAATGAGAATTTGTAGGTATACCTAATTAAATTGTATGTGAAATATTTAATAGATGTTTTGATTTGGAGCTAGCGTTCCATAACCACAGTAAAACCTTAATCAGATTGGTGTATAATTAAAGCAGTCCAAATATTTATTAAACAAACATGCAAGGGTATCAGGATGTGTAGAGATCTGGTGAGCTTTCTGCATCCTCTACGATTATATAAATTCTAGTATTGAGTGGCAAATTACAAAATGAGACTTTGAAGCTTTGTCAGTCATTGTGGGGACCAAAAAGGCCTCCGTGTTAAATTGGCTGCCATGCATTAAACAAATATAAAAGCAAATGGATGTCTATGCAACAAATTAAATATTGCGTTTTAGATGCCTACTGGTGAAATCAACACATCAGTTTATCTGGCAAAGTGAGAAAAGCAACTACAGAAGATCAAGCAAGTACTTGGGTAGATACGTGTCAAAAATACCACACACAGAGCACTGCATTTAACGCATGGATTTTGTATGGGTGAAACAAATACTTACACTCTACAATTTAACCCTTAAATGATTATGATTATGTAAGGATATGCCAGGAACAAACAGAAAACATTACTGTCCATGACCTGTGAGAGTTCACAGTGTACATCTGCCCTAAATGACTAAAAAGTCATGTTAATGGGAAAATCCTTCTCTTGGGACCTCCAAATGTGTTGCTTCATGGAGTAATGACACGTGTTCACCCCTTTAGCCACTTCCTGTTGGCTCACTAATAACGCGGGTGTAAAGTTGCCACAAGACCTCTAAGTTTAGTGCAGCCTCGGAGATTCCATATTTTTAGAAATACATAATTTAGACAAAATTTAGCTGATGTATACAGTATATCATCTAAAAGGAAACACCAACTTGTGGGGGGTACAGTAGTAACCATTGATCCACCTACAAATTATAAAGCCACGGGCTAATTAAAATCCTTATGTAATCTACATTGAAGACAGTCCAAAGATTTCTCTTTCTCTGCATTTGTGAGAGGTGGAGCTTATAAAGATGCTAGACTCTCTTATTGAGATGCAGTGTTAGAGATGCTGGGAGGTTCCAATAAAGTTTAAATTGTATAGGTGAGGCTTCACTTACAGCGCTGAAGCTAATTGGCAATAAATGAGTCCATCTGGTTTCATTTGCAGCTTGCAAAAGCAGGAGGAGATGTGTGTGTGTGTGTGTGTGTGTGAAGGAGAGTGAGAAGGCGAAGGTACACCCTCTTTTTTAACCCTCCACACATGCCTGAATAATGTGCAGGGAAGCTAGTGCGTGTTTAGGAAGCTGTGGGCTTTAGACAGTGTGCTTTAGACAAGCTAAGTCACAGTCAACACTGCTGTGATTAAGTCAAGAGGGTAGAATATGAGAAACACACGAGGAACCACTATGAATAGCCATTAATTCAAAGTAAACAGGACGGTGCGGGTGAAAGCGATTGGGAAGGACAGAAAGATTCTGGAAGCCTAACTAGAAGTATTAAAGGAACTCTGGAGGGAAAGAGTTGTTTCTAATGTGTGTGTGTTTGTGTGTGTATGAGGCTGTTTGGGGTTGAGGACAGACGAGTGAAAGACATGTGTGTCCTGGGCTTCTCGTAGATTGCCGGTTATTTTCTTTACCCGGGCAGCTCAATCATGCCCTGTGTTTGCGCAGCTTGTTAATCAACGCGAGTGTGATTAGCCCTGAGCCAGGCTGATCAAACCCTGCCGAGCACAGCCATGGCCAACCACCCCCCCATCTAAACTGTCTACATCCATCCCAGCAGCCTCTCGCTTGCTGACTGAGGTCTTTGTGCATTTCCAAGATCCTCCTTTCTGAAGGCTTGCTCCACCTTGAGGACACCAAAGGATAAAGCATCTGGCTTTATCACAGGTTTGACATTTACCTTGGAACCAATCAGATAATATAAAGAAAGTCTGTGTTCCAAATACAAATTCATTATCTGTTGATAAAAACATTATAAAAACAATTACATTGTTGCTTTTCCTTCATTTATCATGAACAAAGCTGAACCTCCTAACTGCTGACCACTGATAAAGTCTGGTTTTACAGGATGCTACTGTTTATGGTAGTGGTCAAGCTCACACATGAGCTGTCTCTCTTTTGCTCTCTCTGTATGTCTCTCGCTCTCTTACTCTCTTACTCTCTTACTCCAATTCTGGCTGATGACTGACTGGCTTTCCTTCCATCAACAGAAGAGTTCTAATGCCTCATATAAAGATATCTGGCCTGTGGACAGCACTCATGGCTATTGTTTGAGAGGCAGTTTTAGGGTGGCCTTACTTCCTGTGTCCCGAGCTATGGGGGTTAGTTGGTGTATGTTCTGTTTCAAATCAAAATTTTGGCCATTGCAGAGGGAATTTTCCAACAGACAAATTTCCTCTGTCAGACCTAGTCTGAAACAATACTGTTTGCCAGAGTTCATAACTGTACTTGATTTATTGTGCATTTTTATAGTATCTATCTGTCTGTCTGTCTGCCTTGTCTTTAACACAATAACACTGACTTGTTTCACACTAGTCTGTGAGAGGTGGTACTGGTGGGTAAGTGAGCTTCATCTACATGACCTGCGACAAGCCGATGGTAATTAGCTGTAAAACACAAGTAGCGAGTGATCAGGTTGAATGAGGGGCTAGAAAAGTGTCAACCTATTGAAGTGAAGTGTTTGTCAGGTATCAGGTTATATGTCTTCTGCATTTAACCACTACCAGTGAGGAGTGAACACACACACACACACACACACACACACACACACAGAGCAGTGGGCAGCACTGTAGCGCCTGGGAAGCAACTGGGGGGAAAAGGCCTGTGCATACAGAAGACACTTTTATCCAAAGCAACTTGCATCGCATTGCAATCATATATTCTGACAGTTTACACTTTTCCTGGGAATCAAATCTATTACTTTGGAATTGCTAGCAGCATGCTCTGCTGTTTGAGCTACAGGAACACCAGCTTTCTTACCTTTATATGGTTTCTTCTTTCTCTCTGTTTCAGTTTTTTCATAAGAAGACTAAGAGCTATTGCAAGTCAACAGCTGAGAAGCAACAATACCAAATCCTTCATTCTCTCTAGCTTACTTTGCAGAGGTTCACACACGATAAAACCTCTTATGCAGAAGACAATTGCTGTATTTACTTTGTCACAAACATCCTAACAGACATCCTTTCTGACTCCTACCTATTGAAATGGGTGACAAAAGAGGGAAGAGACAGCATGGAAAAGTGCCCAAACCTGCTAAGGGTATCTGTTTTCCTCTTTGTGCACAACATAGAACGGCCGGACGCTGTGTTTGGGTGCGTTCTGATAGTGGTGCTTATCAAGCTCCGTCTCTCTCTCTTCCTCCTTCCTCTTCTCTTTCTGTCTTCCGACCTCTGCCTCACGGGAAGGTGGTTATGTCATGCTGATTCCCTGGGCCCTGTGAATGAAAACTACAGTGAAAAACGATGAAAAATACAGAATCGCACAACTCTGCTTAATGTTAGCATTGGTCATATACTCTATATATACACTATCATATACTATATAATAATAATTTATACAAATAACTGCTTTTTAGCAGCAGGGAAGTATTAAACCTGACCATTCTTGTTTATTCCTCAGGAATGAAGAAAATAGAAAGATGGAGGGACAGAAAAAGAGGGAGACAGAAAAATGGTGCCAAAGTAGAGGAGTCTTGCAGGGTCTCGGATCCAGTGCTCTAACAGGAAATGGGCATAGTAACAGAATGCTGTGTGGCGTTAGGGCCTGAGGGCAAAACTCAAAACCTCATATCTAGGAAAAGAAGCATCTTCTGTCTCTCGCATCCTCTCATCTTCATCTTCCCCTCTCATTTCTCTCCCACACAACTACCATTTGGGCTTGTCCCACCGCTATCACCCCCCCACCCCCCAACAGGAAATGAAATCCATTTTAAAATCATTTGGAAACCACAGGGGCTTCAGACTAGGAAATAATCAGCGTGGGAGAGAGAGAGAGAGAAAGAAGAGTGAGAGAGATAGAGACAGAGGACTCAGTGAATAGATACAGGACAGGGTTGCTCTGTGATTTCAGGCTGATGGGTGTATATGAGCCCACTCTCCCCCTCACACTCAGTCTCCTCTTCCTTCTGTTTCTCCTCTATTCTCATCCCTTAACTGAAACTGGATATTACACAGTGGGTGGCCAGTGCTGGACCTTTCCTTTGCCTTGCCAGCTTGACCCCTTTCTGACCTTGTTTAAAAAAGTGGTAGAGATCCACCTAGGGGGCGCTGTTCTCTTATCGGTACACTGATAAAATCGGTTCTGACATTTCTTTGGTGCAGTATCTTAAAGGATGCCATTGAAGTCAAATGCCTAACATCTCCTGGCTTCATTATGTTTATCTATGAGGCTCTTCCTCTTGCTTGCTGGACAGTCTGTAGATGGTACAGATGAATCAGCTTTTCAGAGATCTGCCATTTGTCTGATTCAAGACGGACCTCTAAGGAAGCTGTTCTTACAGTTAGCAGGATAAATAAGATTAATTCAAATCACATTCTATTAAGTTTTTATAAAAAATATGTTTTTCATTTTATATTTGCTCAATTTCTCTTGTAGAGTCAATGTACATTGCCGTTTGTAAGCCATTTTACTTTCATAATCTGATTTTGACATATTTCAAAGTGAAACAGGATATTACATAAGAAATGGTGAGTGAAACTTGATTTTATCCCTTGGGAACTGATTTGACTGTGAACAGTTAAATGCCATAATGGAGCCAGGTGGTTTGAGGGAAGCGACTGAAATATAAGATTTGTGATGTCATACAAAAAGGCATTTTCAGAGGCAGAGCAAGTTTTATAATAATCAATAACATTGATAGATGAATCAAAGCCCAAGCAAGTAAATAGGATTCATTTTGATTGCATATTAGTTTTAAATCTCACAGATTCACAGAACTAAAAGTATAAGCAGCAGATTTAAGATTGTACTAGCTTAATTGCTAAATGTGTTGTTGTTTGGTTTTTAGTAAGTACATACCTGAATATGATTTTTGTGTGCTGTGTGTAATCGAGTATTCCTGGCTTGCAGACGTGTCCATTTTCTCCTGCTATTAAACGGGCATGCTAAAGTGAATCAACCCAGAACAGATCACTCTCCACGTGTGTTTAGTAGCGCCTAATTTACACCAAAAGCTCGGTCTATTACAGACTGCTCCGGTGGTTGCCTGCCGCTGCCTCCTGGTGGTCAAAATGATGCTTCCTCAAAGTCATATGTATCAGCAAGGTCCATTAGGCATCTACCATTCGTTTTTCTAATAAATTAATCAGGGCAGCATAACAAATCATATGGATTCACGAAAATGCTTTGAAACAACAGCAATGATGACGTGTTATTCTGTTAAAGTTCTGTTAATTCTATTTAATGATTTCATTCCATTAATTTATAATTCTATTCCATTAAGTCAATTTAATTACACATGGCTAAACTCAACCATGACCTACAAACCTACAATTTATCTTTATTTACCAATTTATCTAGACTAAACAACAACACAATGTGTCTCTCCACATAAAAGATTCCGATGGTCTCAAGCAAGACGCCCTAACAAAGCTCCCAGACAAGTCCAGCATCCGGACCAAATCATTTTACTTGACGGAAGTGAATTGGAATTTTGCTGTAATCATGTCCTCGTTACACTGTATTGTGAAATAAAGTGGAATAGATTGTGAAACACAAAGTCAGTTGTGTTTTGCGGGTCACAATCAGCGGAGAAACTCCCTCATCAATCAATGTATGCCATTAGTGATCTGTACTGTTCTGATTAAGCCCACCACAGAGAGGTGTTACAGTGTGTGCCTCGGCCTACCCAAATCTGTCATCACGTGCCCTAATCTCAAATGACTGCGGTTCAAGGGAAACGCCGGCCCATCGCTTGCTAACCGTCGAGAGACTGATTGCTTTGAGAAATTTTGCAAACGTTATTGCATTCACAAGTAGGCTGAATATCCAATAAGCATGTAAGGGAAGGGAAGAATTGCTGCCTTACTATATATAGTACTTGTGATTAAATTTTCATTAGCGGTTGTCTATGAATTGCATGAGGTATTACAAACCTTAAGGGTTAGTTTCTTTTGCTATTTTGAGTCTTATATCAACTTTTTATATAGTTTAGATAGCATACAGACTTGCCTTTTTAAATGCTGTTATTTACTAATTGTAATTATCTGGTTTGCACTATTAGCTACTGATTTTAAAAAAACAGAGCATTTTAAAGGGGAATAATAAGATGGTTTAATAATGAGAACTGTTTCAAAAGTTGAAAATAAATGCGAAATGACACAGAGGGAATTAGTCTTGTATTTAAAATGTGATACTATAAAAAGGAATTGCTGCCTGTTATTAAAATGTGATATTGGGATATGTAGGATATGTCACTTTTTGGAAACATATTATATAATATGTATGTGGTAAATGTGATTACTCATTGACAGAACATTATTTATTAACTTGCATATGCATACTTCATGTTGTTCAGTTCTGTTACACCCTGCTGTGGAAGTATGCAGAACATCACCACTCCCACCCACCTATAGTATTATTTATTCTCTCAGCTGTGTACATTTGCACTATTATTATATTTATTCTTATCAATTTATTTATTAGCTCCTTTAATGAAACAATATTGCATTCTTTTTTATATTGTTTTTTATATTTTGCCTCTGAAAACTGAAAACCATAATGTGTCACAGTTTACAGCATACAGTTCTACAGTAAATGTTAAGCCTGTCATCTTTTACAATGATGATCCCATACAAAGCACAGTCTAAAGCAGTCGCACCTCAGGAGAGCAGTGTAAGTCCAGAGGAAGAATCAAAGCAGTATCTGCTACAAACCTCAAAAATGTCTCTACTAATGTCAGTTTGTGAGTCACTTTCTCAACTACTCTTTGAATTCATACACGTGTGAATGACATCTAATGTGTGTGCGCGTCGTGTACGATGTGTCGCCACGGCTCGTGACGCACCCCAGGATTAGACAGTTCCAGCGTGGTGGGGCCTGATTGATGAGCCCATTCCAAATGTTTTCGCGTCCAAGTCAGTGGGTGTTTGAGTTGCCTTTGCGCATCTTAATACCAAACAAAACATTAGCGTTGGATTCCCAGGGCTGGTTGCCTCTCGCTGGATTTCATTAGTCACCCCTCCGCAGCACACAAACGCTCTGCATGGCTCCGGGACATGGAGAAGTGAGAGCGAGCGAGTGAGAGAGAGAGAGAGAGGAAGGGCAGGGGGCCATTAAGGGATCATCATCTCATCTGAGATTCCCTACTGCTAAGGATCAGTGTTAAAGTGGAAAAAGGAAAGAGCCCTCTTATTCTTCAGTAGTTTGTGATCAGCTCAGCTGCTCATTGTGACTCACTTTTGACACCTCATGAACGTGGATGAAAATTTTGATACACATGAAATAATGAACCCATTCAAAGGCCTTGAGTATTTTGCCTCGTTTCATTTCAAACGTTGGAGTTTTAGAGGCGCAGAGGTGCCAAAGATTTAGCTCAACCATCTAAATAGCTGCATTCAGTCAGTGCCACACACCCAACCGACTAACATTAGGAGAAATACTGATCTCATTTCCCCACTAATGAGGGCACTCATCTGTGTGTTTGTCTCCCCTGCCTACTTTTCCTCCTGCCAAGCCTTGATGCAATTACACCCCCACATCTGCAGGGGGCTCCCTCCTCCCATCGGCTTGGGGCTTTTGAGGGGCCCCGGTGCTCCTGATTCACGGTTAATCAATCATGATGCCTGGGTAATGACGCCCCACTGCTCCCCTAATGTCTTTTGGCGAGAGCCTCTGCCGCTGGCATTGATCTCACGCAGGCACACATATGGCCGCTCCGAGTGAGTGACAGGACCCCTTTTGCGTGTGCGGCACCCCGCGCGACGGAAGCCATCAGCTTCACACACACACACACACATGCCTGCGGCAAGGAGCAGTGAGACTGGGAGGAAATAGTGCCGCTTGGCCAATTTTCTCATGTCAAAGTGAACTGTCAAGAACAAAGCAAGTAGGCCAAAGCAGTACTTTCCAATCTAGCTCAATTTGGGGACCAATTGCAGACCTGTAAAGATATTGTGTAAGTGCTAATTGTAATACCTGTAAAGATATTGTGTAAATAATTATTGTAAAATAGCCAACATAAAATTGCCTTTCTGTCCAGCAGTCACCTCTGAGATGCACGTATGCAAAGTTCAGTAGCTTTTGTCACTTTAATGACAAATTTGAATAAGAATACACATTCTAACTCATTTTCCTGTTGTATGTGTTTTAAACGAATCATTGGTACCTTCACCACAAGTCTGTAGTTAATCAGTCTGTTTCTAACTGGTAATCCCAGTTTCTATTATCCACAGTCACTATGCCAGATCAATTTTATCTGATAAACTTACCATGTATGGCTTTAATAGCACTAGTTGGTTTCCAAAGGACCTCATAGACAGACAGACAGGCAGACTTAAAAGCAGTAAAGATGAACTGAATTACTGTTAGATTCATAATGCCCTTTATAGGCGTTAAGTGGAAAAACACATTTTTATTGTACCTAACTGCAGTTCTGTCAACTCTAATACAGTATGTGCAATCCTTGCGGACCGGCCAATACT
Source organism: Botia almorhae (assembly GCA_036877575.1). NCBI lineage: Eukaryota > Metazoa > Chordata > Actinopteri > Cypriniformes > Botiidae > Botia > Botia almorhae. The sequence continues at coordinate 164,871 of JAZGTJ010000101.1, read as the reverse complement.
CCCGCTTGCACGGATGACAGGCTGAATCTGTTTCTATGTAGAAGTCCACCTCAGGCTCCAGGTATTTGTATGCAGTATGGAGTGGCAAAGGCCCATCTGTGCAGCCTAAAACCATTCTAATTTATGTTTCACACCTCTTGCCGCTGCCACACTTTGCGTCCCATAGCACATAATATCTCTCTCTCTCTTCTCCCATCTCTCCCTTTCCAGCGGCAGTGACAGTGAAGTTGCTTTGGCTGTTAAAGAGCAATCCATCATCTGTTTAGAGCGCTTCATCAACATTGTGTACATAAGTGGTGCTAAAACAGAGAGGACGTTTTATGTTGCTCAGACAGGCTTTTTCTAGCACCATATGGATGGTATAAAATCAGAAAAACCAATTAAAGGAATAACACATGCATTAGGTTGAGACAACAAAGGATTGCATGTGATTCAGACATGTTCTTGCATGCAGTATCCGACTGTGTAAATACAATCCGTTTTGAATCTTTTAACAAAACCAGTGGTCCGTTTCTTTGATGGAATAAACATGTTACTGTCTTATGTTGGCTTTTGCTCTGGTTTGTTTTATTGTATTTTGCTTATAAAGCGTTTGGGTTCATTGAATTTTAAAATGAGTATAGCATGAGTGACGCTTTCAGAAACAGTGCTGTGATATTACAAAAAAACAGATTATACTATGGTAAATCTTGGTTCCTTGGGGGTAGGGTTTTGTCCTTGCTACTAAACATGTACTACAATACAAAGCAGGTGAGGTACAGATTTTAGTACGACTGTACAAAATATCATAAAATAACTCTTTAAAAAGGTGATTAAAATGGACACACCTTAAGAAACATATTACTTTTTCAACAATACGGCATATGAGTGATGCATAAATCCAGAAATAATGCTTTGATATTTAATAAAAATACACAAAGCTACAGTCTGTTCTGGAGAGGGTTGACTGTTGATATGCATTTAGAGTGAGGCAATGCCAATGGAAGCCTCTAAACACTACCAACAACTTAGAAAACCATCACTCAATGTGATCTTCAACTTCCCACACAGCTAGTTGATTAAATGAATGTTTCTTCACCCTCTGCTCTCCTAGTTTGAAGGCAGTTGGACTCAGATTCTTCTCCTGCAATGTTCCATGAAATTGGGCCAGATTGTTGTGTCGCTTTAATTAATGCAATCCCTGTTGCATTGAAAGAGTTTCTAGTTAATTATTAGAACTGCCTAGATGAGAAGATTTAATATATTATCGATGCTCGTTAAATCTCTCTTATAATATTAAAAAAGTTAAAAACACGTAGATTGTAATTATGAGACAGCAATGTGATTCAGCAAAACAAAAACATTAAGCAAACAATTAAGCATGTAGTGTTTAGCATGCTCATTTTATATATATATAGACTATATATTTATAAAACATATGACTTATAAATTAATATTTAGCTATATATAGATTGTAATATTAAACACCGTTTGGCTTTTCCTGTTTTTCCTGTGTAGGCCAGTCTTACATACCTCTCCATGTTTTAATTTCACATACGCAGTTGTGTACAGACTTGTATGCACGCTCAGTAACTGCAATCAAATCAGTAACTCTATCTCCACCTGCTGGCGAAATTCAAAAAATGTACACAATACACAAAAAGTGTTGACGTTTAAACTTAAAATATTGTTTTATTGGGTGTAGTCATTCTATAAAATTACAACAGTGACATTTTGGTAAGAACATTTCAGATAGTCTGAATATTTTCCCTAATCACCCTTTTAAATTAATTCCAGTATTTCATTGATTTTTAAAATCCCTACTTCCGCTGTAGTACATTGTTATTGTGATGTGTAGGCTAGATATTACTTTGTAACATTTGTGAATGTGCTTTGCGATTTAGTAAAGGGACACCTCATTTACTGATACAGAAAATTAAACGGATTTCTTAATCAAACTTTTTAACTAATTATAATTATTCTGTATGTTCACAAACCAGGAAATAGACAAAAAGCATTTTAACAGGCAAAACACTACTGTCAAATGTAGCTCTTTATTAGGAATTGGTGTAAATTTATAGCTTTGTGCTGCTTGTAGAACAGAAAGAGAAGAGAACAAACAGAAAGAGAGGAGAACAAACAGAAATCGACAAACAGGAAATTGAAAAGAACTTGTAAACAGCAAACAGTAAGAACTCTAAAGAACAGTAAACAGGAACTTGTGCGGTCATCTCTATGCAAGCTCCTCCTCTCCCTCTTCCTCAAACTCTCCCTCCTCTTCTGCTGTAGCATCTTGATACTGTTGGTACTCAGACACCAGGTCATTCATGTTGCTCTCTGCCTCAGTGAACTCCATCTCATCCATTCCCTCACCAGTGTACCAATGCAAGAATGCCTTGCGCCTGAACATAGCTGTAAACTGCTCAGAGATGCGCTTAAACAGCTCCTGGATGGCGGTGCTGTTGCCGATGAAAGTGGCAGCCATTTTGAGGCCACGAGGTGGGATGTCACAGACGGCAGTCTTGACATTATTAGGGATCCACTCCACAAAGTAGCTGCTGTTCTTGTTTTGGACATTCAGCATCTGCTCATCCACTTCCTTCATGGACATGCGGCCTCGGAACACAGCAGCGACAGTGAGATAGCGACCGTGGCGGGGGTCACAGGCAGCCATCATGTTCTTGGCATCAAACATCTGCTGGGTGAGCTCAGGCACTGTAAGGGCCCGGTACTGCTGACTCCCCCTGCTGGTGAGAGGGGCAAAGCCTGGCATGAAGAAATGCAGACGGGGGAACGGCACCATATTGACAGCCAATTTACGCAGATCAGCGTTGAGCTGCCCAGGGAAGCGCAGACATGTGGTGACCCCACTCATTGTGGCAGACACAAGGTGGTTGAGATCACCATAAGTGGGTGTGGTAAGTTTGAGCGTACGGAAGCAAATGTCATACAGTGCCTCGTTGTCAATGCAGTAAGTTTCATCGGTGTTCTCCACTAGCTGGTGAACAGACAGGGTGGCGTTGTAAGGCTCCACAACAGTATCTGAGACTTTGGGAGAAGGTACTACACTGAAGGTGTTCATGATGCGGTCAGGGTACTCCTCACGGATTTTACTTATTAGGAGGGTGCCCATGCCTGACCCAGTACCTCCACCAAGAGAGTGGGTGAGTTGAAAGCCTTGCAGGCAGTCACAGCTTTCTGCCTCTTTTCGGACCACATCCAGAACCGAGTCCACAAGCTCAGCTCCTTCTGTGTAATGACCCTTGGCCCAGTTATTTCCAGCACCACTCTGACCTACAAGTATATACATTTAGATGTCATTTTTGTTCAGCTATAATAAATCAGAAAGTCATTCTAAAAATCACAATGACAAGTTTTTTTCAAAAATATATAAAACAATAAAAGGCATTTAATTAAACAGCATATAAAAACAGACCTACCAAACACAAAGTTATCTGGTCTGAAGACCTGCCCAAATGGTCCAGATCTCACTGAATCCATGGTTCCAGGCTCAAGGTCGACCAGAACAGCACGAGGAACGTATTTTCCACCTGTCACAGCACACATTTTTCAATAATCTTATTTCTTAATATATTATCTATTAATAACCGATTATGAGAATCGGAGAGATAACTCTGATGAAAAACTTACCAGTTGCTTCATTATAATACACATTAATCCGCTCCAACTGCAGATCACTGTCTCCGTGGTAAGTTCCTGTAGGGTCAATTCCGTGCTCATCACTTATCACCTCCCAAAACTAATTAAATAGAGGAAAACGTGTCATGCTTACGTCACGTTTACACTTAAGTGTTACCATGACACATAAATACCAATTTAATAAAACAACGGTTTCTATTGTTGCCATGGGCTACACTTCCTCAACAGGTGTTTACAGGAAAAAAGAAAAAAGTACAGTAGGATCTGTACTGTACAGTACTGTATTTATATATATTTATACATCTAACTCGCACTTCTTGTAGGGAAACAGCACACTTAAAAATATAACTAGCCGCGTTTGTTAAACGTCCATCGGCACTGCGTTTGATTAAATTGTTAACTTAATCAAAACTCTTGCAACTTACTTTGGCACCGATTTGGTTTCCACATTGACCAGCCTGCAGATGAACAATTTCCCTCATTGTGAATAATCAACAAAACACGTTAATTCGTAAACAAAAGTGCTCCCGTCACAGGTCTTCTGACACACACCTCAACTGCAAAACTTGCCCCACGGTTTTCTGTTTTAAATAACGCCAAACGTCGTACTCGCACGCAGGTGGCTACACGAGACGTCAATCATAATAAATGTGGTTTTCATTGGTTAAGGGAAAAGGGTTCTCATGATGTTACCTATTATGATTGGGTTAGTGATGTTTGAAGTGTTGCCAATGGTTACAAAACTACCAGAGCGCCCGGAAACCGCTTTGTTTTGGTAACCAGAGACGCATACGAGCCTTTATCATCGGATATACTAATTTTTACCTATTGAAAATCGTGTTACCAAGCACCAAACTGTGAATGACATGTTTAGACTTGTTTAATATATTTGGGTTGCTATTGGATCTAAGATCAATTAATGAATTCGATTAAAAATACACTTTATTCCACATTATAACTGTCTTTTCAGTTATGTGAAAAGACAGTTATAATGTGTCTTCTTGTTATAGACAACTGTCTTCATGTTATAATCTTTTAAGATTACAACATCTCAGTAAGGGTGTACTTTTTGGGG
>JAZGTJ010000101.1:0-160137 GCA_036877575.1 Botia almorhae | reverse complement strand
AATAAACTCTTGAATCTGCTGATGTTTTATTCTGATAGTGGTGTAATGCTTTAACCCTGAATTAGTGTTTTTGTAGTTGATGGCAGAGAATGTTTGGAAATTCATCTAAAAATTTCCTACTGACATTCTAAAGCATAAGATATACACATTTTAAAAACATTTTTTTGATGAAGCATTTAATGTGTTAAGACTTTTGTACAGTTTTATATAACAAATACATCTATTCAGCACTGGGTGTCTCAGCACAGGGGATGTGAAGCATTGGTAAATTATTTATAACAGGTGTCATAGAGCTTTGGGGGGATTCAGTTCGTGTATGCTGTGGAATAGAACAGACGTAGGCTGAGCTAGCACAAAACAGCAGGGGGTCTAAATGACATTACAGGCCTTACCTTGCAACATACAGGTTGCTGACATACACACATAGTGAACTACGGGTTGCCTTGTTGCTCAGTTGGTTAAGCATTGTGTTAGCAGCGCAAAGGTTGCGGGTTTGATTCCCAGGGAACACATGTAGTAATAAATTGTATAACCTGAATGTATTGTAAGCTGCTTTGGATAAATGAGCCATATGAATAAAATGTAAATGTAAAATGATCAGGTTTGCTCATTTTTAGACCTTGACCACTTTCAGCAAAAACTTTAATCAGGTATTTAGTATTTTCTTTATTCAGATATTTAGTATCTGTTTAATTGGGTATGTAAAGGTAGGCTCTGCAAAAATGTATTGCTTAGGCTAGTGCGGGGCTTGTTTGATCTTGAATAGAGAATTAACAGGTTCTTGTAAAAACTACAATAATTAAACAAACAGGTAATTTTAATTTTTTTTTTAAAGATTGGAAGAGGAAGCACCATCTTTTATATGTTATTAAGAATAAAGTCTTATTTTTTTAGGTCATAGACCGAAAAGATGTTTATACCAAAAAGTCAAACATTTTATGACATTCCAAAATAATAGTTTATTGATTAAACTGAAGGTATTAACAGTTATTATCTGTAATGAGGTACATCCTCAGGGTTTGGAAAGGTGTAACTTGAGAGGCTATGTATAGGGGTGACTGTGTGTTTTGCGTGTGGAAGAGGGAGGGGTGTAAGGCAAAACTATGCACTACATTATTGATTAACACTCACACAAAGTGTAACACTGACACGGTAGCAGCTGCTCAGCACACACAGATGCTGTACATACAAGCACCTCTTTTCAAATGGGATTAAAGATGCCTGGCAGAAACTTTGAATAGGCAAAATAGGACACGCAGATACAAAATTTCCTACAGTGTCTGACCTGAAACAACATTTTTCCCTCATGTATTAAAGAATACACATTCAAAATTAAATGACCACAGTATTTTGGAGGTCTTGTCTTTGGGGCTTAAGATTATTTAACATTTTGTTATTCAACACAATAATAGGATTATTAAACATTTTTTAATGTATTTTGTCTGTCTTGGTGTTTTTTCCTTGCTTGCTTGGTCCCTACTTCCCTACTGTTGCTGGTGATTCCTACGAGGAAAACTAGCCTGGCTGGAAAAGGCCTTCTGTCCTCCATTGGCACAACAAAACAGCTCTATAGAAACAGTAGCAGCACTGCTATAGAAACTCTCCCTATGTAAACCCATCATTTGAGTCTCAGAGTGACTCAAGATACAGAGTGTATGTAAACAAGATCCAGGAAACTCAAAACAAATCTCATATTGTGTACTGTGTATATAGTACATGTACAATCATTTTTGGGTTAAACGGTATGTACATAAAGTCGTGCTTTGATGTGACATGTCCCTTGCTAATAATCTAATATGAAATTAGATTTGACCTGAATAAATGTATGTATAATAAATAATAAATGTATCCCATATTTGGGATATACTCTTAAAAATAAAGTTGCTAAAAGGAGTTATTCACAGCAATGCCATAGAATAGAGGTCTTCACTGAGGTTCACAGACCTGCAGCGTTTAACCAGTTAATCAGGGTCTTTGGACTGATTCTCTACAGGTCTCTTGACCTCCAGGAACACGTACACCCCTCCCATAGAAGAACCGTTTTTGGTTCCCAAAGAACCAAAGTCAAATGTTCTAAGCAAAAGTGCTTGGTTTATTGTTTTGCAAAATATAAAAACCTGTTTTTGTACTGTACACAACTATCAAATAAAAACAAATTAACCTCTAAATTTAAATGACTGATGTTGGTTTGGCTTTAAAGATTTGCTTTTCAGCAAAGCACTGAGAAGATAAGTGTAACCTAAGGACACAGACAGTGGTCAGTTTATTTGTACAGCTCTTTTCACAATTCACTGTTTCAAAGCAGCCTTCATAAAATCATGTCAATGTCGTACAGGAGCCAGTGAGCAAACGAAAGATGACTTAAAATAAACCATAAAATGGAAATTAAGATGATCATGACAAGGTACTACTGTATCTTGCCTGAAATATTCTGATTGGAACAGACACATAAACACAGTCATTTTTGATTAACAAACACACAGGCTTTCAATAGCTGCTTCAGAAGATGTTAGTCGCTCCTCTTTTTTTACATACTTGTTTAAACAATGTTTTTTTGTTGTTATAGCAGCTTTAATTCCAATGCCTGATAACGTTATTGATAAGATTATGTGGATGTATGGTATTGCATAGTTTTCAGTTCCATGTAATGTGCCAGACACCTCTTCTCTTGTCCAATGTGTGCTATATTTGTACAAAAGCTCTATCACAGTAAAAGTGCATGTAATTCTGTTGTGTTTAACCTTTATATTATTCAGGGTGTGTATTCATAAAGAAAGGCATTGAGGTTAGGAGATAAGACTCTTGTATCCGTAGCAACACAACGAAACTGAGATGTTCATGTTACGTGATACCATGACAGTTCAGTTTTGCATTCCCACCCAATCTCTCCAGGGTTATGCACGCATGGCTATCATACATTTATGTGTGTATATGAACAGGTATCATCTGAGAAGGGTGTTCAAAGACTTTAGCATCTTTAGCAATTAAAAAAAATACTAAAATGGCTTGAGCAATAAACAAACTACTATCACTCTCATGAAAGAAGAATATAACTATATATTAGAATCATGCAACAAACACATTGAGCGGTATAGCTAACCTGATTTATTTAAATGATTGTCTATTGATTTTCTGTTAACAGCTTATAAAAAGATACTTTTTTATTACTTTTTGGAGTTTTTTGGTTAGGATTATTTTTGAGGCCTGAGATATGAGTGAGATATGAGTGAGGACTAGATTCAAGCTTCAGGGGGAGATACATGTAAGGGTGAAAAACAGGTGTATAAAGGTATAAAATGCTTAAACTTAGTAGTTCAACAGATCACTTTCCAGCAGGTTTGACATTATCCTGAAAGTAGCCAGGGTTGGTGATGTTGCCAGGAGGTTTGTAAAAGCCCACAGTGATGAACATACCCTTGCCATCTGATGCCAGACCAACCCCAACTTGCTCTGTAGACCTCCATATCATCTGGGTAAAATTACCTAAAAAAAGATTTCTTCTTAATCATGTATTTATATTTACTTTTTATTGATACACTTTTCATTGATGTATTTATTATTGAGACACATAGATTAAGAATAAATGAATTTAATCAATATTTAAAACTGCTTATACATTTAACACCTATTTGTCATTGTATTTTACAGATTTAACTGTTTTAGCATTTCTAGCATACCTGATACATATACAGAAGGAATAGCTTACCAGTTCCACTTTGAAATCCAGGGGTTGCAAAGTTGTATTTTTCTTTTTCTTTGTACCATGATTCAGCAATTTCTTTTCCTTTAAATAAAAATGTAATTTATCAGTTCTATAAACTTTGTCATTACAGTGTACTGCAGGATCTTAAATGGATTAAAATTTCCCCATTGTGGAATATATTGTACAATTTACCAGTTGGAGGCACCATGCTGGAGGTCCATTTGTATGACATAGTTTCTCCATAGCCTTTGCCACAGTTTTTTAGGGTATTTATGCTAATCAGATGTGCTGCCCATTCCTGAGCCTCTTTATTGAGGGTGGGGCACAGCGAGAGAGGCCGCGCCCCATGTTGTCGTCGGTAACCGTTTTGAGCATCAATGAGAGACTGACGGAACTGTGACAAGTCCTGACCTTCACCGCAGGAAGAGAAACACAAGTGAAATGCAAAAGTGAAATAATTCATCAGACTCCACTGTTATCTGTTCTGAGAATCTGATGTTTTACCTTTTTTGCTGCTGTTCTGTGGACATGGATGTGGACTCTCATGTGTTGGTGGTCCAGAAGTATAAGAAGCTGAAGGCAATTGATTTGACCTGATGCTGAGAGCAGCAAGTGCTTGTCCGACTCTGTCAGCTAAACAAAATATGTACAAGACTGAGTGTGAAGATGATGCTATAAGATACTCATAAAATTAGTTTTAAAAATAGTCACAGTAGATCTGTAGATTTATTGTCTACAATTTACACAAACTTTTCTACTACAAATGGGTTAGGGTGGGTACAAATGGGTTCCAGTTGTCTAGTAGTCTAAATTAATTAAACAATTTTTTATTTTTACATAAAAATTCCCAGATTAATATACACATATTAGACTCACCAGATGGGGTGGATTTTAGGTCCACAGGGGAACCTGCTGGTAGGACGTTTCTTTCAAAATAACCAGCATTGCTGATGTTTCCTGCTGGGAGGTACTGACCCACCACAAATGTTGTGTTTCCATCAGTGGCCAATCCAACTCCCAGCTCCTTCGTGTCCTTCCACAGCACTTGTGTGAAGTGACCTGTATAAACCAGCAGAGGTCAGTGTTAGAACAGAAACTACAGCAAATGTTAAACTGTCACGCAGTTTACTGCTACATTTACCTGTATTGGAGCTGAATCCAGGCCTGCTGAAATTGTAGTCTTTAATTTCACTGTACCAGCTTTCAACTGCCTCACAGCCTGTTATATACAAAGGATGGAAAGCATTTAAAAAACAAACAATAGGCAGTGACTATTTGCTTCAAAATGTTCCTGTTTTTGTAGCTTAATCTTAATTTCCAGGGAACACATGTATTAATAAAATGTACAGCCCTAATGCTTTGGATAAAAGTGTCTGCCATATACATAAATGTGAATGTAAAATATAAAAAATAGTAACCTCAAGATCCAGTTTACATTCATAATAACTGATTAAAGTGGAACACTTGCAAATGTTCCAGTCCAGACACTGAATCCTAACCTGTGAGTTTTTTGGTAGCTGAGCTCCATGCATAGTACAAATTTTCTCCATGGTCTCCATTACTGTGCATGAGAGTCTTGATTGACAGCAGGTGTTCTGCCCACTTCTGCGCAGAGCGACACAGGTTTCTGTTTATGGTGAGGGGCGGTGCTCCATGTTTTTTGCGGTATGTGTTGTGTGTCTGTAGGAACTCGGCCTCAAAGCTTCTGTCTGGTACAGACAAATACAAAGAGTTGTCTGATGTGCGGAAGACGAACAAATTAAATGCTGAATCCGTTGTTTAAAGGATAGTAATGACAGTTTAATTTTTTAGTCATATGGTTATAAATGTATTGAGAATGATTTGCTACATGTATTTGCCAGACCATGAAGCAATAAAACAAGATATGGACTATAATATTTCATTTGCATTTATATTAGGTAGATAAATAAGATGAAAAAGGTGAGTTTTAACCACAGTCCATGACCAGTCCAACATGTATGTTTGAATTTATGCATCATAAGACAACATAATTGGAAGACAAAAATGCTTTCATTTGGTCTTGAATACCAGGGTTAAAATACATTTAAAATTAAAATATGTTTGAACGTTAATTTTTCAAGATTTCTTGCTCATACCTGTTGGGCTACTGCTCACATGAGGCTCTCCTTTGCCCCCTGGTGGTGATGTTGCATTACTGCGAGGATGTAAGGGTGTTTTTTCCGAATGCATGTTTGATGCACCATGGGCTTGTCCAACTTTGTCAGCTAAATATTATGTTAGACACACAAATATTTATTTACAGTAGTGATCATCAACAGCTCTATCTTTAACAAGATTTACTTTTAGTTTCAGTGTACAATGTTTGCACAACTTGAATTTGGACAATTTTCATATTCTGTGAAATAACTTTACTAGTAAGTGTACTTACCAGTACCACTCGACTTAGAGTCTACAGTGGAGCCTGCTGGTAAAACATTCTTCTGAAAATAACCTGCATTGCAGACATTTCCTGCAGGAAGATACTGACCCACAACAAATGTTGTGGTTCCATCAGTAGCCAAGCCAACTCCTAGCTCCTTCGTGTCCTTCCACACCACCTGTGTAAAATGACCTGGAGAAACCAGCAGGAGTGTTAGCATAAAGAAGTGACTCAATGTTTGACCACAACAAAGCATTTAGAAGTGGAATTACCTGTTTCAGAGTTGAAACCCGGCCTGCTAAAATTGTAGTCTTTAATTTCCTTGTACCAGCTTTCCACTGCCTCTCGTCCTAAAGATAGCAGAGAAAGGTTTACATTTGTTAAAAGAAAGCCCAAATGATCTATATACTTTATCTCCAATTTATTGCTTTATAATAATACTTTTATATATAAATACACTAACACCTAAATAATAATTGTTTTGTCATTTACAGTCGATCTGATGTAATCATTATCTGACCTATGACAGAGAGCCGATTCTGAGTCTGATTTGGATCTGACTTTCCTGATCAAATGTGTGATATCACTTTTATGTGTAATATCTCTTAGTTATTTGTCTCTTCTCATGAGAAGAATTTGACTTTTAAAACAAAACTTTGGAAACAGACCTGTGAGTTTTGTGGTTACTGAACTCCAAGCATAATACAGATTTTCCCCATAGTCCTTGTTGCTATGCTTGAGAGTCCTGATTGACAGCAGGTGCTCTGCCCATGCCTGAGCAGAGCGACACAGGCTTCTGTTTATGGTGAGGGGTGGGGCTCCATGCTGTTTACGGTATGCATTATGAGTCTGTAGGAACTCAGTCTCAATGCTGCTTCCTAACAGAGAATAGCACAGAGTTTAATAATGTGTTAAAAGAAAATGTTATTTAATATTTTTAATGCCTTCACAATGTCTTGAATGTGTCAATCAGATGCAAATATATTACATCACTTTTATTGAATAATATTTTCTCTGTTTAAATTGCAGGAAAATTAGCTGCGGATGTATTCCGTGTTGAGAGCAAGATGATGAGACAGTAACAAATACTTATTATAAAAGTTTAGGAGAATCAAATGGTTAAGCCAACATTATATTTGTTCACTATAGTGTGACAATGTTAATCAAAAAGTAATCTAAACTTACCTGCCATCCATATAACTACGCAAGAGACTACAAAACAAAAAGATAAACATGGCGTTTAGCTAAACCTGTTGAACCACATTGATCATTTTTTAAAGAGATAAGAGTCCTAAGAGAATACTTGTGCCACTCCCACTCCCTCAATGAAGGAGATATTTGTACAGAATTTGTGACAAGCAGTTATCCTAGACTGCAAGCACATTTAAAGGTATATCTTTAAATGCAGTTAGATATGTGTTTTAAAGAAATGATACAATTTGATTAGAATACCATCAATTATAATAGACAATGGGAAATTTGCACCAATATTCCATCTCTAGATTAACTTTTATTTATTTACTTATTTACATATATTTACTTAAAGTGACTCTTTAAAATGCATATGACAACATATACAACTGAAGTGCTCACACTATCCTAAATATAACACAACAGTGTTGGGCTTCACTTAATTCTAGGACCAATCTCTTTTTTCAAAGACAAATTTCTTTGAACTTGTTATATATTATATATAGCAGCACAGCAGACACTCTTGTAATTCCTAACACACTTGACAGTAACAGGTTTTAAAGCTGAAACAAACAAGTATTACAAGTATTAACAAGTATTATCAAGTATTACAACATTTAAGTACCAGTTCAGTTTTTGTGCTAGAAGTTCTTGTATGCTTTCTGTAAATGCTCTTTACCCTAGAATCTCAGAGCCAGTCAAGTTGACACCTTATTCTAAAGTTTAACAGAATTTAACCTTTGCTATGCAAGACCTTTGATATAAATGAGGTGGGTTTCATTTCCAAATGTAGGTTTCTGTTTGTGTGTGCTAGTGTAAAAGTGACAGGAAACAGTCATGGTGCTCAGTCAAAAAAGCTGACGCTTTTGACATGTGACACATTAACTGTTTTGAGAACAGAAGTGGGCTGTCGAAATTAGAATCATCACAGCTACACGTAACTCATATTGTATTGTGCATTTATTGCAATTTGTAAACATTCATGCAAAATTGAAAGTAAGAAAATTTAAAAACATATACCTAGTAAAATAACGACTATTTGTTTGTCCTATGACTGTAATTAACCTTTCTCTGAGCATAAATGAAACAGGTCAGGAAGCACATCCTGAATTTGCATGAAAACATGAAAGATAAATGTTTCCACTATTCAGGTAGTATCAGGTAGTATCAGGCTGAACACTTACTGACACAATTGGCATCTTATTTATAAATTCATCAGGGCACAACAGACGATAATGTTGTTTTTACTGCAATGTGTAAACACATTCAAATGTAGTTCACAATAAGTCTGCACACATACCTGTCTAGAAATCACCCCAGGGCAAGAATTTGTGTTTCTTTAAATGCTGTGTAGTTCCTCCTCTCTTTCTCTTTATCTTGCTGACTTGCTGTGAAATGAACGCGCTATATATCTGTCAAAAGCTGCAACGCCCTCTAGACCAGGAAAGAGCATGCTGATGAAACCAGCATTAAAATCACACACACATGCGCACACACACACAAACACACACACACACACACATACTGGTTTGTTTCACTATGTTAATTAGTGAGGGCATCTCATAGACATTTTAAGACTATAATATTTTCCATGCTCTAAAACTAATCTTCACACGAAACTATTCACAACAATAGTTTTAAATTAAAATACAAGACCTAAAAATTTATAAGACCTGTTTACTAGCGTGTCTAAAATGTCCTCACAATGTGTTTTTGGACATGTTTCACAATACTTTATTTGTGAGGACAATTAAAAAAAGTATAGCCAAACTTGTACACACACACACACACACACACACACACACACACATTCATACTTACTCACAGACACGCATCACTAATTTGAATGGTATCAGAAAGAGGAGGACAATGTTCTGACTTGTTCCATCATGTGATCTTTAATTTCTTCAGTGCATGTTTCCTCTTATCTTCTCTCTCAATGTTCTCCCCAAACTCTATTGCGTTAATACTTCCTGTCTTTGCGGTTACCAGCAACTATTTTCTTCCTTTTTCACCCACCAAGTCATAAAGTCAACACACCACAATTTCTAAACTGGAAAGAGGTTATTTTGCTAAAAATGAAAGGTTTTCAGAAAGGTCAAATAAAAAATTTAACACAGGAAAACCATAACACCATGTGCCTGGTAAGAATAAAAATGAATGAATAAATAAATGTGAAAGCATTTGACCTTTGTTGAGGTCAAAGGCATCTTTATGTGTCAGATCGATAATAAAGTGGGTGGCTTGTGTGCTTGCGGCCTAGCAGTGCATCACGTCCCAAACCTGTTTCCCCTCTTATTCCCTCAGCTTTCTCCAAAAAAGTTACACTACCCAGACAAAAGTTAGGAACATCTCTTTTAGAAGTTTGATGAAACGAAAGACACGTTTAATCATGCACAATTGGATAAGCTTCAAAATATTCATCAGTCTTTTATTAAAGAAGCTTCATTTCAGACTTGCAAAATTTGTCCCACATGAACAGCTCATACAGCGCATCCTCATTATGTCTCAGTGTGACTGCGAATGCAATGAGTAAACTCATTTGAAGCACAGCTCAAAGCCTCTTTTAACACCCCGAGTTACAGATTAATTTAATTAGAATCAACCGTCATTTGTTCTGTTCCCAAAAAGACAATCGTGAATCTTAACTGGTTAACCTATGAATAGCAAACACACAAGGTTTGAGAAAAGTGTTTAGCCTTTAGTTTGAATGAAAACATTGAGAAAGACTAATAACAACTTCTCAGGCTTCTGTAATCTGAAATGTAGTCTTTTATCTCTCTCTTTCTCGTCTGCTGTTCCACATGCTCTGCATTGGTAACAAGAATCCTCTGTGCAATAAATCTTTTGGACAATAACTCTCATCCAGGAAGATTCATTTTCCTCAGTGCATCTGAGCTCAGGTTAACAATGAGGCCCAATGGATGAAGGAGAGGTTTCTGGGAAAACATACTGGTGTGAATAGGAAAACACTCTTCATGAATATTTCAATATAGAACATAACGAAGAAAATATCAATTGGATTTGTTTACTTGTACCTTTTTAATATATATAAAGCCGGTAGAATCAATATCTACTTAATAGCTTGTTTTTAGGTTATTGTTTAGCATTGCCAACAAATGGAAGGATTCATTGCATTCAAAGACTGAATCATAACCTGACATGACTTAAAAATACGGTAATGAATTGTAAGTCCATTTTTATACCGTGTTTCCTTGTACCTTCATTACATTTACATTTAGTCATTTAGCTGACGCTTTTATCCAAAGCGACTTACAAATGAGGACAAGGAATTAAGACGAAATAGTTGAGTTTTTAGTCTTTTTTAGTTTTTCATTACGTTCTGTTCCATGTTTGCTTTGCTCTCTCTCTCTCTCTCTCTCCACCCAACACTCCCCCCACACACACACTTTATTGAATGCTGAATGTCACTGTAGGGGTTTATCCACTAACTGTTGATGAGAGAAAACTTTTAAATGATCTAGTCTTGTGTTGTGGTAATTTGATGTGAGGCAATAAAAAGCCTCAGATGACCAGGATCCTGACAGGCAAATCATTTAAATGAGTCCAATTAGCATTGAATGTGGGCACACTGATTTAAGTTGGTGTCTGACATATTACTGGGGATATTCCTGAAACTGATATGAAGTTGTTAACAGCAAGGATGAGCTTTATCATACAGTTTGTATATTTGTTTAACAAAGCTCTTGAATTTGCTAGCATGACAAATAGTGTAATTGGGCAGTTTAGAAATACATTAGGATTTAATCACTTGTGGTTGTGGTAAATATTTTGATTTTCATATTGGTCTAAACAGTTTATATCTTTTATACTCTTATATTAAGTAAATCCATCATGTTTTTAGACTAACAGTTGTACTAGTTGTGTTATTACTAACAGTACTATAACCCTGGTTACCAGCTTAGTGTTGACTTCAAAGGAAGCAAAAGGATGAACAAGACCGAACAAATGAAATTAAACAGTAAACAAGTTTATCTGACAACGTTGCTGTTAGATAAAGCTGTTAGATTTTGATGTGATATTTATAACTTTTTGGATTGCACTTACACTGCGTTCCTTTTTTGATCATTCATACACACATCTTCTATCTGTCTGCAGAACAGTCTGTTTATGACTTCAAGTAAGTAATGCTAATCACTTCTAGAACTTTTCTTTATTAGTTATGTTAGTACATGAACAGCATTAAACAAAATTGCCACTTTCCCAAAGAAGTCTTGAATTCAGCCCTGCTTAAGGGTAAAGAAAGGGGGTGTAAATTGTGTTTTACCTTGTTTCTTTACTAGATTACACAGGTTGTGTATACTAAAGTTTTTCCTTGTTTCTTTACTAGATTACACAGGTTGTGTATACTAAAGTTTTTTCCTTGTTTCTTTACTAGATTACACAGGTTGTGTATACTAAAGTTTTTCCTTGTTTCTTTACTAGATTACACAGGTTATGTATACTAAAGTTTTTCCTTGTTTCTTTACTAGATTACACAGGTTGTGTAGACTAAAGTTTTTCCTTGTTTCTTTACTAGATTACACAGGTTGTGTATACTAAAGTTTTTCCTTGTTTCTTTACTAGATTACACAGGTTGTGTATACTTAAGAAATGGAGTAAACCATTGGGTTTCAGAAATAAGTTTAAGTTGGTTTATGTTCATATAGAACATAATTACTCTTATATATAAATATAGGAAGGGTTGCATTGATTAATGCTATATTCCACTAGCTAACTAAAATGCAAAACAGTATACACAGAAACATGCCTCAGCTGATGCATGCCTGTCCTCTGAAAAGCTGCAGTCCTGATTTGACTAATGTTTGTATTATGACCATTTTTGTTTGTTTATGGATTATTGCAATTCTGCTTCTAGCTCTTTTAAAGTCTCCTAGTTATTGACTGATCCTACATTTTAAATCACTTTAATATCTGGTTAACTGTTGCTATATACTAATAATCCAGTTTTTTAAAAAAGCAGAATTTACAATACAGTGCAGCTATAATGAGTTTTGCCAGTAATAGCTGCCCAGATTTGTTCTTATGGCCAACATTTTCTCCAAACTGTGTGGGTTATTTTAGGTGTGAAAGAAGCAAGCAGTCAGCAACACTCTGTGACAGCATTCAGAAACTATTCCATTCAGCACCAGCAGCGATAGGAGGTACCTTGGAGAGCACCACAATAGAGTTTCCTGAGGAACACTCTGTATAACTGCATGCCCTTTTCCAAGAAACAAACAGAAAGAAGTTTGTACTGTCCGCTCATATAAATGAGGTTTTTATTTATTGTTTGTGGTCATCATTTTGCTGCTGTATATCACATTCTTTATTAAACCTAGAGAAACTCAACAAACTCAAGCACAATCAACAAAAAAACATTTAATCAACAGTATAAGCAGCGATGAATCTTTTGAAGTGCGTTATTGATCCATTAAATGTATTGAGTTCAACAAATGTTGATGTAACATTATTTTGTGTAAAATAGCAAAGATAAACAATCATAATATAGCTCTGCACGTACTGTAACATCCTATGGACACATTGCCACAATTGTGGTGTGACGTTAGATTATTAGCATATATACTTGAATATATATATATATACTGTGGATACAGTTTGACATTTATGTGACACATAAAGCCTGACACATTCCTCACGGTATCCAATTTGAACTAATAAACTTACTTTATTTGAAGTTATGTATTTGATGTAAGGCTGTCTCAGTGTGTACTCATATTGTGCCTTGAGGGGGATAGAAGCCTTGCCTGTAGCTAATCGACTCAAGGGTTATTCATTATGAAATTAATCATATCTTATATGTCAGGCTCAACATAATCTCACAGGATATCAGCAACAGCAGATGAAATTTATGCCTCTTAAAAAAATTCTCAACTGCCTTCTAGTAGACTAAACTGAAACTAAACAAACAATTGTGCTTGCTGTACCTTTGTCATCGCATCCTTTTTGATGACTAAAAGCCAAATTGACATTTGTTGGGAAATCTGACCCAACAGTTCAAATTGTAAATCATTATTATAAGCTTACTATTTCGAATCGGGGTATGGTAAGGAGATCGTTTTGAACACTGATACGTTTTTGTACTGCTTTGTCCTATTTTTTGCAAAGTGAGCATGCAGTCAACAGTAGTTCCAGCTTCAGACACTAGGGGTCACTTTGGAAATTCAGACACCAGAGACCGATTTTGGGAGACCTAAGGTTCCTACAAGGTCAGCCTTAAAAAATACCCAGACAGACTTTAGTTTTGCAATAAGTATTAACGACAGCCCATTTATTATGCAGACTGTTGCTGGTGCTTGGACCTAACTCTGTAGCCTCTCATCTTATATAGGGTGTCAATTTCTCAAGAATATCATGTTAAAGTAAATGATCTGTCAATCACTGTTAGTCTGTCACTCATTTACCTTTACCAACGACCTTTAAAGAAAGATTCCTTTAGAGTAAATACAACCTGAAATAATAGTAGTATATATATAGAAATAATGAGGAAACACCATCATTGTGGGTCCGGCACTTCTCTTGGAATTACACACTTTTATGGTAATACTGTAATAACTTGTCTTATGAGCAAAGAGCTATAATTACAGCACAGAAAAAGAGGTGGGGAACCTTTTTAAAGATCACTGTGTACTTAAATGTATCTACTGCTTTTGTCTATTACTAGCAATGTCTAAATGTACTAACCCCTTAGTGTCCTAAATTATACCTCTTTAATTTTGTTAAAATTACTGTAATGCACAGCTTCATGTTACTTATTGCTTTTTAAAATGATCTCAACAACACGCTACAGGCATTTTAAAGGCATAATCATTCATTAATGAATATTTACATGTATGCATCCTGCAGACACTTTCATTCAAAGACATTTACAGTACACTGCATACAAGATATACAGTCCATTAGTTTATGCCATCATTGCTAATTAAATCCATGGCTTTGTGTTGATAAGGCTATGCTTTAGGAATGGCTAGCACAACAGCATATCATTTTTCAAGATACAAAATTACCACATGAAACAGTCCAATAATGTCCAATAGCCAGATAATGTTGTTAATTAGTCTAACTGCATGTTGTAGTGTAGATATGTAAATTAGCATGCATATTATTAAAGAATTTAAAGGTATGGTGTGCTTATGTGGCTTCCTTTGTAGTCTTCACAGGTAATTTCAAAGAAACATTTCTGTGATGAATTAATGAGGTACCACACAAATGAGAATGTGTCAGTTTACCTGAACAAATTATTCATATTCTAAAACAAGGCATTTGGTTAAGTTTAACTCAGACAGAATATAGTGTTATGCATGGGTAAATAGAATATAAATAACATAAAAGATCACAGTTCCCAAAACAGCTATACCACTCACTGATACATTGTCTAGCTTTGATGATAAAAGATGCAACTCTGATGATGAAAGATGCAACACAAGCCACTTGTAATACAGGTAATGGCTACACCAAAATTGCTTTATCCTCCAGCTCCGTCTGCCTTGTTTAGGCTATTGTATAGCATGTAATCTGCTCCTGATGTGTCAGCATTATAAGCTTTTTTAATTAATCAGTTTGTTTCTTCCTGTTCAACTAAGTGTAACATAGAGCAGAATCTGTGATGAAAGCCTATTTTCTTGCAATGCTGAAAAGTGTTTGTCAGTTAAAGGAAAAAAGTCAGATTTGCTGAAATGGGTCTAAAGTATCGTGAAGAGCTGTGAAGACCGTTCGTGACAGTACAGAGAGATCTTTTTATTGTATGTAGATTTGCAATTCAGAGATATTGGAACAAGTATAGCTCTATGAATATTGTTTGTTTGCTTGATCATTTTCCAGAAATGTTCTATACACCTCAAAATAGACTTCCAAACTGTATTGAATTTTCTTGCACTATTTCAGCTTTCTTTTGCATTGGAAGCACCTGTCTCAAAATAACACAAATCACTTCAAACATCTGATGGTAAACACCAGTCACCAAGACCCTTAACATTATAAGCTTATATGTTGGGAAGATTTAAGCTGCATTAATTATATTTCCCTTAGAGAACATATAGAACATGTAGGACAGAAATTATTCTGTGGGTTCCACTAACAGTCTGGTTTGGATCCCAGCACAAAAATGATGTAAACTGATGCTTGGGAAGTTACCTTATATATTACCTATTGCAACCAAAGAGCATGTTATACAAATCCAAACATTTTTTTAAATGTTGATAACCACTGGGACTTCAGATTAAACAAGATGTGTTTTTAAAATATACTAAATATAAAGCAGGAAACGTAGGTACAGGGAATGTAGGTAGCAGGTCTGACATGTGATAGATGCCCCGAGCTTTACGGTGTTAAATGACTTTTTTTATTAGTTTTAGCCCACGTTGAAAGTGCTAACATCAAAACAAGAGTTTTTCCTAGTTGCCTTTTAAGTACTCCCAATAAGCAACACTTATTGCTCTTGTGAGTGCACGTGAGCCATTAAACCATTTGGTTCAAATATAACCGTAACAAGTCTGTGGGCACTTGGACACACTTTGATGCTAATTGACTGGCAACGTGCAGTGTGCTAGTCTGCTTCATTAAACATCACCTAACAATCTAACACTTATTTCTTCAGACAATGGCTTTTGTATAACACCTGCCAGAAAAACTTGGTGCTCTCTGCTGTTGGTTTGATAGGATGAGAGAAATTTTGTGCTTTTTGAGGTAACTCAAATCCTAAATGGTATTACGTCATTCATGATGTGTGACAGCGAAACGCGGAAGCCATGAAACATAACAAAAACAGCTTTCTGATCTTCAGCCAGCACTCTGTGTATCCGTCCTGTGTGTATGTTTGTCTAAGTAGAGAGAAAGAGTGAAAAAGAAAAAATAGGAAGTCAGCAGTTTAGAAAGTGTTTGCCTCCTTGCCCTCTTTGCCCTTGCCAAAAGAGATGGACACCATCTCTTTCGGCATTCCGATTGCCTAGAGATGTTATCTGTATTGCTCGCCCTGAGGCATTTTCTCCCAGACCTCAGAGGTCACCTTGTTCCGATTCTAACAGTCAATGTGTCAATGGTCTTGTACATAACCCATCAGGGGGTCTCATATTATGCTCCCTTTGCAGGAACATGAGAAGTTATACTTACTTTGCCCTGTGGAGAAAACTGACCAGCTACTGGTATACCTCGGGCCCCCCAAGAAGGGTTGCCCAGCTACCAAACAATCTATAAGCAGGGGGATTGTGGAAGCAATTTCTATGTCTTATGAGGTGCACAGTCTTATGAGGTGCACAGTGAGAGCACATTCCACAAGAGGTATGGCCTCCTTCAAGCTTTGCAACTAACTACACAGGGATCTCAATTGCTTAGGCCCTGAATTGTGTTTGAGCAGCTTCACACCAGGACAGGCATCTGTCAGTATGAAAAGTGGGTATTTCATTTCCCAAAGTGTCACCATACAATGCAGCGTTGAGTTCTCTTAAAGGGGAACGTCTCAGGTTATGACTGTAACCTTGGTTCCCTGAAAAGGTGTTGTGTCTGGTTGTGGTTTGCTTTAGCCTTTGAGCAGCTACCTTTGTTCTATGCTGGCTCCCTTTTATAGCTTCTGCACTTCTCTGTCACGCGTCATTAATGACTAAAAACCAATCAGCTCTGGACTAGTTGCACATGTGACCTGAGACGTTGTGATGGCCTGTAACTGTATATTCTGAATAAGCAGCCATTTTACACAGTGCTAATTTAGGGGAATTCACAAGTTAATGTTCATATCACCCTTAAGAGTAACACAGATAAACAGGTTTGGCTAGATGACTGTTAGGTAAGTTAATTAAACACATAGAAGACATATTAGAAATAAGAAAGAATGGTTTCGAGTAAATATGAAACAGTCGTTTATGTATTCTTGTGTTGTGACTGACAGGAAGTTAAAATGTCATTTTATAATGTTTTAGGTTAACATTCAGCACAATGCAGACTTAGTCTTTGTTAATAAATGTTACATATGCAGGCTATATTCATGTATAAACATATATCATATGTTTAAATATAACATTTAACATTAAAAGCATTACTGCCTATACAAATAATGTCTTCTATAGGTCTCAGTGCCGTTGCTCGGCTCTAAATAATTACAGTCTTTCACCTTCATTGATGCCCTGTTTCATGGTACAGAAATAAACTGTGCTTAAATCTGTATGTGGACTGGCTTGACCTGCATTAAAGACTGTTATTTATGTGTCACTTCAACTCAAGAATTGGTTACAGATTTCCTCTCAGTGCTCTATTAATTGTTAAAAAAATAAACAAACCCCATGTTTTGAACTGTATGTCCAATGTTTCTAACTGTATGCAGGTTCATTAAGCTGTACTATAATTTTCTAACATGATTGATGATTTTTACTCTTAATTGTAATGTGTGTCATGTATTATATGGTGGCCTGTCTGGTCTGGAGCTGTGAGATGTGCATCAGATAAACATGTGCTTTGCATTTACTCTTCTAACATTTCTAAGCAAATGATTTTATTATAACAACTTAAACATCCCACAATTTATATAATCACACACACTGTCTTTTTTTAAGGAACTTTGACATCCTCAACTTCTTCAGACCAAAGAGCTACTTTTCTATTTAAAGAGTCTAAACACATGCTTGTTTGTTAGTACTGAAAGAACTAATGATCTGCTAGAAGTTATCTGTGCACACATCAGACCTACAAAGAAATGTAATAATACCACCTGTTGGAATAAGGAGTTATGGACTGTTTTAATATTTTCATAAGGTAGAACTGTGTGCTTTTAAATACCCACCAGGAGTCTAAATAACTGCATAGCTCAATTATCCAAGTTTAAAGAGCTGCTCAATTGTAACTTTTAATATAAATCTACATTTGTATGCAGCCAATTTATCATTTGATCATTTTTGCTGTTAAAATCAATACACCCATTTATGTAGTTTTATAAATTGTCATGCTAGAGGAGTTTGAATAAGCAATAGAGTGCTTTAAAGAGATGAAGAGAAGGAAGGTATGTATCCTTTACTGAGGTGTCCTCAGATGTATTTACACTGGGGACCAAAAGTCTGAGACCATCAGTGACTTGAAATGTACAATTTTCTAGTTCTTGGCTTTTCCCTCACTTGCACTCAATTATGTGCCAAAATGTATGAGTTTCTACAACAGCTGATGATCCAAAGAACATCTTGTGTTCTTCAACAGAAGCTGATTTTTTTCAGCTGTGCTATTTCTCTTGTTTGATTGGGGACCTTAATAGTGAAGAGGTTTAAGTATAACCTCTTCATTTCATGTCCTAACTCGGTTAACATTTGGTTATTCCATTTGTTAGTCACACATTTTTGCACCATTGTATGTTTTAAAAGTTTAAAAGATTATCAAACTAAAGTTATGATTATTGATTAAGACAAAGACGGAATAAACATTAGCTTATAAAATATTTACATCATTATCACAGCACTTTTCCCATTAATTGTTTTATTTTGAATAAAGACCACCAATTTACTTGGCTAACCACAGCACCCGTCCGTTTAGTTTTCATTATATCCTTAAAACATCCCTGACCTACTGAGCAAAATGTACCAGCCATTACTAACTGTTCTGCTACCAGTCAACAAGCTGTTCACAAGTGGCATATTTTAGTTATTTTTGTTCAAATCAAGCTGAATCTGAGAGTATTAGGAAAGCATTTTTTAAAAATAAGCACTACTGAAACCACTACCCAGACATGGGGTGGTCCCCAAACCCCATCTCTCAATAAGACTGAAGGGGACACATTTAAATACATTAAAATACACAAATTTACAAATATAAACATTAAGCAAAAGTGCAATATCTTGACACATACCTGTTTTTCGTTCATTTTCTATAATCCAACTGCTGAAAAAACAATAAACTATGTGTCACAATAAACAAAAGCCTCAAAACGTCACCTTTCACAGACATTTCACAACAGCATACAGCACAACTGTGACCTTCAATTGTCACCACTGAGGGTACAAGCAAAAAAAGTCTCAGGAAACCAATTATTACTGTTCATTATTGTCATCACTGTTTCTGCACTGCTGTTGTGAGAGCTTTGCTCTCCCATTGTGGTCTTTATGATGTGACATGCATATCTGTAAAATATATTACATTGTATTTTTCATCACATTTACATCGGTCAGTGTTCAGTGAACAGTGTACAGTGGACAAGTATAATGAAGTATCATGGCAAAGCACAGACTACCAAGCAAATTTATGCTGTGGATTTTCTATTATCTAGATACTATTCTATATAACACTGCTTTCTTGTCTATGGTGCCCAAGAAGGGACATTCTCGGTTTACTTATTTTGTCCCTTCTTATGTTGAGGGAACGACATTCTTTAATGTAACAGATGACCGCCAGCTCTTCAATAGTTCTTCCTGAAGGCGACGTTTATCAGTGCTGCATGGTCAGTCAGATTGTAAAAGGATGTCGTCAAAATAAGTGAACGGAGAATGTCCCTTCCCGGGCACCGTACCTGTCTGTATTTAGAAGTTCTGCAGGGTCCTAGCTATTAGATTGTTTCAGGGGTCTGCCATTTCCAGTGACTTCTACAATTTTTCCATTGTCAGCCACCTCTGATATGTGCCAGTAGCGAATGCCACAATGGGCTTGTCTTTCCATGACAGTTACTCTTATACTTCCTTTATTCTGTTATTCTGTTCATCTGTCTGATGTGTTCATGGAATGAAATAACATGTTTCAAACCGTTTTCCACCTTCTCTTTCAAACAGCTGAGCCACGAAACAGCAGTAGGGATGACATCACCTTGGAAGATGTGCTTACATATCCTGTGCACCAGATTTTGAGTTGGCCTGTGGTGTTGTCCTCGAGAGGGCCTCTAAAATCCTGATGAAGGTCTTTCTGTAGTTATTGCTGACCTTATTTAATGCCAGATATGTGGATGGCATTGAGTCATAAGCTTTTTTAAATTTAATCCAGGGTTTGCTTTGATTTTATTTTTGAGTTTTAGGTGACTTCTCAGGTAGCTAATCCCTCTGTTACTTTGCTATTCCCTTTGCTGTGCTAAAAGAGTTTTGCCGCAATAGGTGCAAACACAGTGTCGTGATAAACAAAGAAAATATAACCAACTACTGTATGTGTTACGAACGCTAACGAGGAAAGAACCCATGTGCAAGCCAGCGAAAACTAAAACATAACCAAAACACAGAGGACGAGAAACATTAACAACCGGCACAAGACAGCAAACACAAGGGCATTAAATAGAGAAGGAACTAAGGTGGGTAATGAGGGAAAGCTGGTGAATTATTAACTAAAACAAAACAATTATTAACGAGAAAACAAGGGGGCGGGGGCGGAGAGCACATGGCCAATGTAAACAACCAAAGACCATGTGCTTCCATAGATGACAAAGACCCAGAGCATGAGTCCAGATCCTGACTCCAAGAAACAAGAACCAAGACCCGTATTAAGTCAGGATCTAGACATCATGCTCTGACATAAAACACAGGGACTGTCAGGGTCCTGGCAAGGGAACTAGAAACAACTCATGGCAAGAATCCAGGACCCTGACAGTATGAAGCAATGCCAAAGCTACTTTTGCAAAAGTAGCTTTTTGCATTTCATTATCCAAAAAGCAGAATTCTTGTATAATGATATTACTGTACCACCTTTGTTTATGTTGATGTGTAGGTGTTTGTGTGCATGTGCGCATGTATGCTTGCAAAAGCAATTACAACTTACAGTTTTTCTATTTTGAATGTTGTTACATGTTCCAGAAATAGAACTGGAAAAGGGAACATATGAGATCATATGGAAGAAAAAAAACAGGCAATATTTCTGATTCACATAATTAAAGACAACATGCAGGCACATGGACACATCGCATTATTTCATATGTAGAAGTAGCATATGTTTCATGCTAGTATGGAAGTGCATTACGTACATATTTTCATTGTGTGTACGTGTGGTAGGGGAGGTTGTGTGTGTAAATGTGTGTGTGTGTGTTTGTGTGATAAGAGCCAGTAAAACAGTGAAGGAAAGACAAAGGGAGTGTGCACACAGCATGCCACAACAATAACTCTTTCATCTGGCTCTCTGTTGTCTGTAACAAGGATATTTGTCCTTAGATATGTCAGCTACTGTATGTCAGCCCAATATCAAAGTTTCATAAAAATATCAAAGGATGTACCTGATGGTCTGTCAGTACTCGTATAAGCAACAATTCGATTTCAAATCTTACTTCAAACATAGTGCATTTATCATTCTCAAAGGATAACAGCCTCTAGCTGCTTCTACGTGAAGCTAAAGTATTCACGATAAGTTATCATAACAAGGGCGCCTATTTAATTGATTTAGTTTCTCTCTGATTGTTAAAATAGAACAAGAAAATAGTCATGTTATAAACCATAAGTTATTATAAGAATGCATTTATGACAGTAGGACACAAACATATGGCCTTACCTTAACTTGCCTAAGGTCAGAGGTAAATTAACACTGGTCAGTGGGTTAGATGAGTGGGTTAGATAAAAACACTTTTTATTCACATTATCATTAAATCTTATTTAATCGTTTATGGAATTTGTAAAACAAAGATAAGAGATCAAAGGACTGGATCAAAAAAAGACTACTGAGCTTTCCTAGAAAGCACTCAGTAGTGACGTGCCAGCAAAAGAACACTAACCCACATTCCCATGTACTTCTCTTCACAAGGTATGATGGACATGTTTTGCTTATATAGTCGCATAACAAAATGTATGTACTGTTGCTTGGTTACAGGTCCCCATATGCTTCCACCACAGCCAAATTTCCATTCATCTAAATGATAAACATTAGAATAAGAAACCCTATTATCAGAATTTAAAACACAAACCTAGTTAGTGTTAGATAATTTAAAAATATTTTAACTATTAATAACCAGTCATGAGACTACCAAAACACTTAAACATGCCTCACGGCAAAAATATATTTGACTGAATCATGCAGCACTTGTTATCTTAGTCCTTACTCAGCTCTTTAGATATATTTCTTATATAATTACCATAACCAAACGTGTAACGTGATAGATACTGTTTTGAGGTTTTTAAAAACCAAATAAAAGCACAAATAATGTAGATGCTAATGGTGTGTTTGCTCGTATAGAAAGCGTTGCACCTGCACCGTAGGTGTACGAAGCCTGCCACTGTGATTAAAACTACCCCAATTGAATTAAGTTTGCATGCAGAAACAGCTGATTAAGGAGATCACAAAAAAGCATGTCGTAATTGTTCTATTTAAAGTAAATGCTTAATTAGGAAAACTGTTTTTATGACTCCCTTATTCCATTCAGGTAATTCGCAGCTGGTGCGGAGTTCATTTCTCCTCCTCTCTCTCTCTCTCTCTCTCTCTCTCTCTCACTCAGCAGCGGGGCGGGAATCATTCCAGCCGGTTTCTAGAGTGGAAGCGCAGCGCGTGCAGCAGCAGTTTCCTGGCGCGAGCGCAGCTGGAAAACAGCACCAAGTTTACTCAGACAAACCTGTGTGTATATCTGGCTTTGGATCTTTCATCAGTTGTTTTTCTTCTTTCTCTGAATTTTTCTTAAAGTAAATTTAGAGTTTCTCCTGAATCAAGTGCGGGAAAGTTTACAGGTGAGACATTTCTGTTATTTATACAGTATATACAAAAGTGGGGAAAATCCTTTTAAAATTCACGCGTCGAGGACGTACATGACTTAAATGTTATGGATGTATTTCATAAAACATTTACATATGACAACGCAATGTGTTATTTTTAACACATGCCACTTGTCTCAGTTTTACACTATATGTTTGTTAATGTTTTCAAGTAGTTTAGCTTCGCATAATCATTAATCACTCATTAATAATAAAACGATGCACTATCCACCTTGTTTTTTAATATATATTTGAAGGTAGTTTTAATCTTTATTTAAGCTTTATAATCTTTATAATCTATTACAATGTAGTGTACACCCACGGTAATGATGTACGTGAATCGAATTGATCTCTTGTTATAACTGTTCAAAGGGCGAGATAAACAGACAGGTTTTGAATTTAAGTTCCTCTCTTCATCTACAGTACAATTCCTTCTAACAGCTGTTGTATCATCGCGGTCAGTAACAGACTGCAAACGTTGCGATGTTTAAGGGGTATTATTGCCTGTAGGGGACAGCACATCTCAGTATGGTGAATCTGCGAGCGCTTAAAATACAGCATCAAACGAAAGAAGAACTTTTAAAAGGTAAAAGGTGTCAGTAATATATGTGTAGATTATGGGTTTATTTATTTATTTTGTGTGATTTGTTGTGAATAAACCATGAAGACCGTTGGTGTAAATATGTATCACAGTGTAAGCACAGTGTTAACGTCCACACAGATGTTGCATTGCATACAATTTCAGAAAGCTGAAATTCTCAAAATATTTTAAAATCCATTTCAAACTGCTGTAGTTACCTTGACTGGGACTAAGTCTAACAGACTAACTCTTGTTCCACAAGAGTGACATTCATACCACTAGTTACTGTGGTAAATGATATGTTTTCAAAGATAAATGTAGATGCCATGAATGAACTAAACTGGAATAAGGGAGAAGGGCTGAAGGAGAGATGCTGGAGGAATTGTCAATAGAAATAGGTTGAATAAGTGGCTGCGTACTGTGTATAGTGTAAACCTACATTGACAGGACAGCGTGATCAGGCTCCTCTCAAACTTGCAGTTGGGACTTCATTAAGTGCTATGAAATACAGGATAAATAATATGGACAGCCATAAAACTCTACAGTTTTAGATCATAAGCAAGCTGTGGGGTCCCCAAAGTCTTGATATTAACTCATGTCTGTCACTATGGTTACAAGCAAGGTTACTTGAGGTAATTGCAAGTTAAATATGCAGATTGACGTCGGTTACTTAATCATACAGACTCTCTGATCCACTATGATTTCATTTCCTAGGAAATTTCAGTTCATTGTCTTGTTTTTACACTAAGGGTAGAAAAACTTCAGATGACTGGCTTTACTGAAAGCAGATTACAGTAGCATTGATGGCAATAGTTTGCAAGCCTAATCTTTTTAATTATCTTGAGCAAATATATTCACTGAATTTTCACAGAAAATGTTGTCAAAACTTGAGATTAGACATTGCGCTATAGTCCTATCTCATTGGCACTGTCCCTGTGTTATTGCATGGGACTAATGTGTGCTAATACCATTGACAATAATACCAACCTTGCTGTGCGTAGATGTTTTGTCAAACAGTTAATTTAAAATGGACAAAAAATGAATATAGTGTCAAAACTCTAGCCCATCTCTCCTATGTGTATGAGCCTTCATGCTTAATGCATCGCTGGGAGCTATTAAATGGTTGTGAACTTTTGTCTATCCCAAAGCACAAATTACTGAGCTGCAGCATGCACAAGCTATGTCGGCACATTTTCGATATTGATTCATAATCTTGAGAGAGCAGGATTAAATAGTTTTAATATATGAGTGCAAATCATTGTCTTTACGTCTTGACAGCATTTTTTGTAATCAGAAATACATTAACATTTTTATCAGTAACTGAATAACAAGAACCCCATGAAAGGCAAAAGGGCACAAGGGGATTGAGTATGATATTAGGATAATTTAGAACAATGCAGCACAAAGCAGGACCACCTAATTCAAATTCTGCATTTAACCACTTTATTATCGCGACTAAGACCGTTGCCATTAACATCTTAAAATCACCTCAATGGTTCGGCTACATTTTGTGCTATTATATTTTGCAAACTTTCTCATGATTTATTTGGCTTGTTTAAAAGCTAGAATGGAATGTACAGAAAGTGGGATAAATTGGATTTAGGGCCTGCTAGCTTTGCAAAAAAATTATAATATAGCAAATCAAACCGCATTTATATATAAACACCGAAAATCCTGACACAAAGTTGCATTGAATCCAATTCCTAATGGTAGAGTCTTACAGGTTGACTCATGGGTGTCCAAGGATGAAGGAGTTATGCAGCGGCCATATCAATTGCTATTTAGTCATTCAATCCAATTGCTATTAATTTAATAAGAAAATAGGGTACAGTAGTTGAAATGGTAATCTGCTCACTCTTTCAGCTGATATATCAGGGCAGGGAAGGTCATGTCCTGCCGAATTCAAGGCAACCTGCATACTTCAATTCTACGATAAGACGAGTGATCTGGAAGTGAAAAATGGCCATCCATGCACATGAATCCCTGTCAAAACTGACCATATATTACTGATGCACAGCAGTTTATATGTACATATAATATGTTGTTCACAAGTTGGAGGATAATAATTTTAACTTTCTGTCTGTGACCTTGACATGTGCTTGAACCGACAATATGAGGTCAGTTCGAGCATGAGGTCCATGACGCTGGATGTTGGAAGGTTACAAGTGTACGTCGCTGCACTTGTTGTCGGCACGCACAGGCCTGCCCACATTTGAGTCTGTTGAGAAATTTGATTGGGTCTGTTGATTACAATTGTACAACCTATTTGAAGATAAAAAACAATTTTGTAACTTTGTCTCTATTTGAACTCTGTCTTGAACTCTGATTCTGCCTCTTCTGTGTGTGTGTCTGATGTAGGACACTTTTAATTGAAAACAAATCAGTATGCAAAAACCCCATAACATACTAGGGGGAATTTGTCCCCCTAATTCATTTCTTACTAACTGCAAAGGTGTTGCTAACGTTTCTTAATTAACCACATTATAATTTTAAAGCAATTAGTTCTTAGGCTTTAATGTGTTTGTAGACTGTCATTTTATTTAAATTAGTTTTCTTTAATCCTTAATAAGTTTGTGCCAAAATGTCTTTTGAGAAAAGCCACTACTGCTTCATATCAAGAACTAGTCAAGGTGAAGGTGAAAATGACAGTATATTCACATGGACTGAACCTTGAATTTTACCCATTTTCAGACACTTAGTTGGACACTCCATCAAATTACTTTGAAATATAATAAGTGATTAACATGAATCATGAATATTAAGGCTGCCGTGGCATTTTGCTTCTGACAATATAACTATATAATTCAGTTAAAATGTCTGTAATGTGCAGTCATTCTAATTCATGTTGAACTGGCATGAACACTTTAACCTCATTTCACATATGTCCTCCAAAACCAAGGACTTAATAAGCCCTATAAAAGGAATTCACCACTGATATTAAACTTGTAACCAGCACCAGTTTCTCCACCAGTAATCTACATATATACATAATGGGATTTGAAATTATTTAAATTCCCTGTTTCAATGACAAAGCACAAACAATGACAGTAGACAGTTATGGTAGATAATGGATTGGAATGGAACATTGCACAGCAATTGGCAGCAGCAACAGTACAGCAAGTCAAACAATTCTCCTCACAATAATGTGAAATATATTGTTTTGCCACTTTTAGCATTACACAAGATCATCTTTTCAAAGACCCTAGCCCTGCTATACCTTTGTCTTGCACATGTACCATCAGTGGTTTAAATAGTTCTCATGCTCCTGCATGTATTTTCCAAAATAAAACAACTTCCACACTTCCATTCATTTACTTACTCCTGTTCTCTCTCGCCACAGGTGTAGGATGGCGTTGAAACTATTAGATCCCAACTCCACTGCATCATCTACATTCTTCTCCTCTGTGGAGAATGTCCACAACATCTCAGGGAACTCCACCTCCTCTCGTCCATATCGATATCTAAACGTCACCTATGTGGACTTCTACTTGCATGAGCCCTTGGTGTCAGCCATCTTTATTGTGTCCTACCTCCTTATCTTTATTGTGTGCATGGTGGGAAATGGAGTAGTGTGCTTCATCGTACTAAGGAGCAAGAACATGCGTACAGTCACCAATCTTTTCATTCTCAACCTGGCTATCAGTGACCTGTTGGTTGGTATCTTCTGCATGCCCACAACATTGGTGGACAACATTATAACAGGTGAGCATCATCTTGCAGTCATTACCAAATATTTCCTGTATTTCTGATAAAAAAGAACGTTATTAGCAGAATGAATTAAACCTACAAATATATTACAGTTTACTACATAATGACAAAGTAATTGTTATTTTGTGTTGTGACAACTGCATGATTTTTGCTTTACAATTAAAATTGTATTAATGCATCATATACATACATATACATACATCTATGCATCCATCCATCCTCCATCCATTCTCTAAACTCACTTATCCTCTGCAAGGTCACAGGGGACTGGAGCCCATCCCAGCGTCATGGGGCATCATATACAGTATCTTGTATATCTTTTACAGGATAGTATTTTATGTATTGTATTCTGTATACTGACATAACTTTCCTTAGCTCTCTTCTGTCAAAACAAGTGGTGGCTATCTGCCAGAAAACCTTTAAGATGCAAGATTAGCTCAGGGTGTGATTAGCTCAAGTGTTGATGTTTTCAGTACTGAAAAAAATGTTAATGAATGACCTTGATATTAATAGGTAACAACAATCCCCATTTACAAAATAATGCATTTATGAGTACTATACAGATAGGAGCGGATACCTTTATGTGCATTTTAAATACATTTTATCAGCTTTTCAAAAGTATGTAGGCTCAGGTATTACGCAACCGATCATGGATGAAATTGTATGCAATTTGTAGCCAATCAAGTACACTGACTAGCACTGAACAAGCTCTTCCTGAACATCCTAAAACTGCCTTATTCCTACATCAATGAGACAGCTGTTAAATTCAGCAGCATTTCTTTCTTAAAGGAATACTGTACCTTTGTCTCTATGACTTTAGACTTTCTCGGCTACATCCTCTTTCCTTTCATCTGGTTTCTTTGCAATCATTACAAACGTTGAAAACTTACAGTTCGTGCTTATACATCAGAGAATCTCCAATCACAATCACTATGGACCTCATGGAGCTGTCTGGAACACTTCTCTCTAGTCCTGAACGGCAGGATATGTTCCCCTGGAGCCCAACCAAGCTTCTAATCAGTAAACAGGAAGGACCAGCTCCTTCTGATGAGTAAATGAATGCAGAAATGGACTGAAAAAATAAATTACGCTGCAAAAACAGCAGCAGGAAACTTTTGGAAACCAGTTTGATCTTCCAATGTTTTAAAGCATGGTGAAACATCTGAGGGCTTTTGATCAACAGAAAGAACATTGATGATAATGTAGGAGATCTACAAAAAGTTATCTAACAGACCTAAATAGAACATGTAAGAAACAAATGAACTCTCTGGTTCACATTCAGTGCTCAGTACAGCAACACAGTAAAGAACACACCATTACTAAAAACATGCTTAGCACAGCAACACAGCAAAGAACACACCATTACTAAAAACATGCTTAGCACAGCAACACAGCAAAGAACACACCATTACTAAAAACATCCTGTTTTGGCATATTTTATTAAAAGTTCAGAACACAGAATCTTTCTGAAACAGAAAAGAAAAACCGGATTCTAATTAGAGTCAAGCATGAAGATCAGCAAATCAGTGAGCAAGTTACAACAGCAACATGGTGCTTCCTTCTCACTCCTTGCCTGCATTTGATACCAAGAGTGAACCACATTCTGTCGAACCTCATTGGACTAATTGGATGTACAGATTCAACTATTACATGACTGCAATAAATATCAGCAGTGATTCAAAACTAAAAAAAACCACTTCTCATTCATCTGACTAGTAAGAAGACGCAACATCTACAACATACTTCAGCAGATGCAAAAAAACACATTTTTGTGTTTTTTTGAGTTATGAAGAGGATATATTAAGAAGTGCACCGCAAAAGCCAGTTTTAAATAGTGATTGTAGGTGTGTACGATACAAGGCATTCACATGGCGTTGCAAAGACTTTGCAGATACAGACAGAGAAATCAAAGCACAAATTATTGAAAGCTGCACATCCTCCAGACTTTGCAGGTGTTCTCTGAGAGCCCAATTTGTCACCACATGATCTCCTAAAACACGGCAGGCTTCTAGAAATTTCAGGTATACCCACAGCTGGCTTACAATTCTTAAAAATATCGGAACAGTGACAAGTCATAGTCAAGTATGGAATGCAGAAATGATAAAAGTATCGTTCATCACAAAGCTCTGTCCAGCAAAAGGCAAACGTTGTAAAGCTTGTGGAATATCTAAACACAGCTTCAAAGTTAATATAACAGCAGGGGCTGTTCTGCTCTGGTCCTGGGGGACCACTGTCCTGCAGAGTTTAGTTCCAATCCTCATCAAACAACCCTTCCTTTATCTTCCAAGTAATGCAGAAGACCTTGATTAGCTAGTTCTGATGTGTTTGATTTGGGTTGGAGCTAAACTCTGCAGGAGAGTGGCCCTGCAGGACTAAAGTCAAATACCCCTGATCTACAGCCAAACACAGTTGAGTCAAGAAGACTGTGCAAGACAAACAACATCACAAACTTTGTCAGGTCACCAGGCATGCTTTTACTGTTAGAACCGCTAGGACCACAAGCACACAATAAGATGGAAACAACACAAGCATACCAGAACTAATTTATTTTTACTTCTAATTATAACTTCTTCTGTGAATGTCTTCAGTAGAAGCACATACCATCCCCACATCAGCCACTAAAACTTCAGCCATCTAACATTTAAATATCATTTTACAGTACCAAGCACATGCCTTGAAATGCATAGTTTTCTGAGCATGACCAAAAACCATTCAGGATTCATTCCAGATTTGTCAACGGGGACTGGATTTTTAAGAAAGCTCAAGTTAAAACACTGATTGGGAATCCAAATTCAATGCTGAAACTGACAGATGACAGTTTAACAAAATGGACCACAACTGTAAGTTACAGTATCAAATGTCTGTTGTGTCAAGCCAACATATCTGAGACACTTCTGAACACAAGCTTCCTGAAGAATCCTAGATGGATGTCGGTGCAGAATTCTGTGCATTGCTCCAAAAATGTAAACGCTTATTATCGTAGATGATTGTAATTCTAGAAGATTATTCTTGTTTCCCAGTTATGAAAGTTCTTTAGTCCATCTACTTATATGATCGTTGTAATAGTGAGGTTATCTTTGTAAGATATAACATGGTATCTTTATTAGGTAATACTGTGCAACTTCACAGAAATTCCCCTTTGAGTTAGTGTTATAATACCATGCACAACTATTCCAGCCCTCACAGCAGTAAAGTCTGATGTAAGTCTGATGTAAAGTGTTTTCCTGCAACACAACTTTACAACACAACCTACAACACTGTGCACTGTGACTATGGTCAGAGGCTCCATGAGATGTAAAATCCATTGATGCTGCATTATGCGTGTGTTTAGTACAGACATATGGAATGTAAGAAGTGACTTAAGTCATATACTTAAGTCACTTTCATATGCTTTGTTGAGCAGAGAGACACAGTCATTTGTAATCAGTTTGTAGCCAATCAAGGCAGTCATTTGTAATCAGTAAGAAGTGACACATGCTGCTATAACTCCTTTGACTAAAACAAACAAGAGCTTCTCCTTCAGATTGTAGCTCGCTTGTTTCTTTTGCTGGAATTGCTATACATGGACCACAAAAAATCATGTCTTTTAACTTTTTGGATCCTTTATACAGCTTTTAAGGCTTAATTTGTAGGTTTCCGTTTTAGAAATGGTGTGAGAATTGACAACAATGTAACTTTCATGTACAGTTTGATTTACAGTATTTACAGTATGTATGTAAGGTCTGTTTAAAGCAAAAGCACCTTCAACACTATTAGTAGATTGATTTAGAACTTGCCACCTTCATTTCTTAACCTTTTCTTTGCCCTCCTACTGTTTCTCTGTTAGTTGTACATTTCGAATTGCCAAGCTGCAAACAAAATAACAAAACAAATCTAGTGTAAACAATAATATGCAGAATTTAAAACCCCCTTCAAACTTTCCAGATGCATATATATCATGGTCTCATATCCCCTGCCTAATTCTTTCTCCCACCATCTGTTTTATAAAACCCTCTTCTTTTATCACATCATTATTCACAGCCATACATCAACCAGGTGTCTCACAATATCTCCAAATTTAATCAGAGGACTCCTAAGAGGATCTTCTGGGTTCACTTTCGCATAAGGTGAACAAAAACAATATGTCCTAGAATGACTAAGCTCTGAAATTCTCTTCTTCCTACCCTCTAATCTCCTCAGCTAGCACCACTCAACACACAAAAAGTGCCAATTTTTAAGCTGGATGAGTCAAGGAACTGTGTAAAAATGCTGTCAATAATTGAAAAAAGAAAGCAATTGAGAGAAAAAAATAATAAGTGAGAAGGTGAGGGTAAAAAAAAAGGAAACTACATTGGGAGCTTGGGAAACTACATCACTGCACAATACATTGTGGGTAGTGGGCGACATGTTTTGGGATATGCTCATCAGGATATATTAGTACACAGCGACAATAAACAGAGAAATCTAATGAATGATGCAAGATTCTATATAGAGAAAAACTCAACCAGGAAGCTAAGGAGCAGAAACAATCTTAAGGGAAAAGGAGATTAACGGACTCAGTCCATACAAACACAAAGAGTTTAAAGCCTTGTTTGTGTTCTTAATACTTGAATGATATGTCTTACACCTGTTATATTTGCATTACAGTGGCACTGCATTTTTAAGTTCAATAGGTTTTCATTTTTAGTTTTGTTATTTAACTTGTTTACTTCTTTATACTTGCAGGTTACAGGCGCCACATCTTGCGCCTGCTGTATTTGCATTACAGTACTGAACTTTTAGATGCAGCGGAAATCAACGTTTGTAATATCCAAAGGTCACACCACTGCTTGACATACCTTACATCTGTTGTAGGCTATTTGCATTACAGTAACAATGAACTTTTAGATGAAATGGATTTTTTTTCTATTTAACTGATAACAGAAATAAAGAAGTACAGAATTTAAGTACTTTTGGTCATTTATTATGGTAACAGGTAGTATGTCATATACAGATAACATGTTTTATGTATGTTTCACATTTTTATCAGTATGTGTGTTCCCTGGGAATCAAACCAATGACGTTTGTGCTGCTAATGTAATGCTTTATCAGTTGAGCTTCTGGAACACTGTGGCCAGTGTGGTCACTATTATTTTCCTATATTTTTAGTGGTATAATTCAAACTTTAACGTCTGCTTGCAGTACTACACAGTATATATTGCAGCTGCTGTGTCCTAAAGTCTCAGCAGACATTGTGTTGCTAATGCCACGCTCCTATCCAATGTTCCCATTCAGTGTGTGGACAGCCCTGTTAAAAAGAAGACCAGCATGGCCATGTTGTTCACCTCCAACAAATACTGATAAACCAGCATCATGCTCGTATATATTTCAGGTAGCATGTGGTTCATTGTTTTTGGCAGGCTGGCCTTTTGGCAGTTTGCTATGTAAGCTGAGCGGGATGGTGCAGGGAATATCGGTTTCTGCCTCTGTCTTCACACTGGTGGCCATCGCTGTGGACAGGTGGGCAAAAAGAGTGAATACGTTTATCATGGTGTAATCAAAATGTAATCAAAATGTATTTTTCAATTTACAAAG
The DNA here is from genome assembly GCA_036877575.1 of Botia almorhae. Classification (NCBI taxonomy): domain Eukaryota; kingdom Metazoa; phylum Chordata; class Actinopteri; order Cypriniformes; family Botiidae; genus Botia; species Botia almorhae. The sequence continues at coordinate 127,372 of JAZGTJ010000101.1, read as the reverse complement.
ATCCTGTAACTTTTATGTCAATATCTAATTTATACGTTTTGTTAAATATTCTGGAATTGCATTACAGAAAACATGGCGTTGTTTATATATTAGAACTTAAAACATTTACATATATCACAAAATAACTTCACACATTTATTTTTAAATGCATTACATTATCATGTTATTTATATACCCACCTGTGACCACGTCAGTTAAATTCTACATTAATACACTGAACAACCTACAGTTGCACCGCTTGCATCAAAAGTGAGCATCATAGACGCATCAAATAACACATTAACACTAAATGGCCACTTTATTAAAATAAAGTATAATCAACATTCAGTAGTTGTCAACACTAGAAGTTCTTGTAAAAAAGTAATTATGAGTTTCACTAATCAATATTCTGCCCTGTATTCTTACACTGCATTTCCTTTCTGTCTCAATGTCACCTGCACTGTTTCCTGTCACTCATTCATTCTGCTTTCTCCTGTGCCTGTGCCCTCCACATTCTCCTCTTTGTTCTACACAAATGTCTCAGATTCCGCTGCATTGTCTATCCTTTTAAACAGAAGCTTACTATCTCCACCTCCACCCTCATCATTGTCATTATCTGGGTTCTGGCCATCTCCATCATGTGCCCATCTGGCGTCATGCTGCAGGTAACCAAGGAACACCGCGTCTCCATCTTGCTAAGCGACGGCAACACCACACAACCCTTCTACTGGTGCCGCGAAAACTGGCCCAACCAAGAAATGCGCAAGATTTACACCACAGTGCTGTTTGCTAACATTTATTTAGCACCTCTTACCCTCATTGTCATTATGTATGCCCGAATTGGGATCATGTTATTTAAGACATCAATGCCTGCCTCTGTGGGCCAAATTGGGACCTCAGACTCTGGCTCAGGAAAACAGAGCAGATATGAAAGCCGCCAGATGGTGTCACGCAAAAAGAAGCGAGTTATTAAAATGTTGCTAGTCGTGGCCCTGCTGTTCATCCTCTCCTGGTTGCCATTATGGACGCTTATGATGCTAAGCGACTATGCCAGCTTGAGCGAACGTCAACATCGGGTTATTAATATCTATGTTTACCCTCTGGCCCACTGGCTGGCATTCTGTAACAGCAGTGTCAATCCTATAGTCTATGGGTTTTTCAATGAGAACTTCCGCAAAGGTTTCAAGGCAGTCTTTAAACTTCAGCTCTGCTCAGGCCATTCAGGGAAGAGGAAGAGCTACTCACACAGACTTCAGGGGAATGCTGTATTGCCTGCCAGTTTGCCCCTGACCAAGGAGCCTGTGGCGGAGACTGGGGGTCCCCGACCAGGACAAGGTCTCATCCAGGGGCTGGTGTTGGTGGGAAATGGGAGAAGTGCAGGTGAAAACAGCCAGTCTTCAGGCAAGGAGAACATTAAAGAACAGGATCTCATCATGGAAGATCTGGAGAAGGTTTGTGTATTAGAAGACACGTCATTGACTTTATATCAGAATGAAGTTTTAAAAGTAATTTCAACCCAAACCCATACATTACGTAACAGATTTAAACATGTAGTAATAAATGTAATGCATTTATAATTTATTAAGCATAGCCATAAGCAATGAATTTTACATTACTACAAAAAAAGGACACTCTTTGGCATCGCAAAGCTTTTTATACCTAACAAGAGCGGAATATCACAACACATTAAACATAATATATAAAAAAACACAATATAATAAAAAACAATGTGGTACACTGGAATCACTTATTAATACAATATGCAAAGCAGATTATAGTTTCTGTTTGTTCTCAGAGAATGGCACCACCTACCAAGACCAGTACAGGGAAATTGTATTAAAACTTCAGCTTTAATCCGCTGGTCTCACGTTTAAACTCCATACTTTAACTCTTAAAATTACTTATCAAACTTACTGCCAAATATGCCAATATACTACAACAGATGCTGTATAACAGGAATAATAAAACATCAACTGTTTTCAGTGGCAACCAAGGCTATTTTAAAGATATTATTCTGTACACTGTCATTTTCCTTCCATCTGTTTTTAAACCTCAAGAGACTTTTGATTGGCCCTTTTGTTTTTTTAGGGGTTTCAGTGTTACTGCAGTCCAACTCCATCACTTAAGAAAAGAGTGTCTTCAGGATGTCTGCTATTGTTTGCTAAGACGATATATTAAAGGAGTGTGGTATAAATAACCACTTTGTGTCTGTTTTTCTCCACAGGTAATGTATGACGTATAGAAGCTTTATGATCTCATGGAACGTGGTCAAAGCTTCTGTGCCCTTAGATGATCTCATGAAAGGCAGATTTTTCCTTGAATTTCTCTTTGACTGTTTTACTGTTTTGAGGACATCGTGAAGTTCTAAGAGTTCATCTTTCATCTATTTCCATCTGTTTCATCTCTGAGGAGGATGTGCTCAGCCATTTCTCTCACAGAATTCCACATTTCAAGACAATTATGATGCCAGACAGGCAGTCTGAGCTGTAGGCATCGAAAATCAGACATCGTGTGTGATTAAAAAAAGCGATGCCATTTGTGAAGACATAGGTATGATGAAAATGACATCACTGGCTGCTAAATTATGCTCACTGCCAGTTCTGGAGGTTTAAGCTTCTTTCTGTCATCATCTAAAAAGGAACACTAATTGAGGAATACACCTTGAGTGTTATATAAATTACCCAGAATGCCAAGGTCACACCTGACACAGATATTCTAATGGGAAGATCTCACCTTTTCTAAAGCCACATCTCATTCATGACTGAAGTGCCTGATTAAGGGAACTTGAGGATGCTATTGTCTCTTCTTTCTTTCTGGGTAATAAAATGACAGCATTTTGTTAAAATTGCCTAGCATGTCAGCGGCTAAACCTCAAAGGAAGATGTACAGGTCTCGTGCTGGACAGTTTACAGGGTGATTGTAATAATCAGAAGACCATTTCTGGTGTGTATATATACGTATTAGCGATACGTATTAGCATAAAACTAAGAGTAAGTAAGAGGAAGGCTATTTCTGCACTAACAACTGAAGCCAACTGAGGATCTGTTCTGACTCATACGTTTATTGTAATTGAACTTGGCTCTGCCTAGAAAAGAGAACATTGGCTGTCGCAGACACGAGAAATTGAATGGTCGTATTTGAAGAGTGAGTCAGGAAACAGATTTGCAGGGGCTATGGCAAGTGTGCAAACTGTGACCGGTTATTTCATCTGACATTTACGCATGTCTCGCACGGTTTCACTTTTGGCTTTACTATGATCCAGAATCTTCTGCTAATTTAATCTGTGTAGAAAAAGCAAGCTCTCGTCTCAAATTATGTTTCGTTGTTTTAGTTTCTAATCTTAACCTGGCATTTGTTAAACTCCGAAGTGATCTGCTAGAAACACTCAATGCATTGCTGCTACAAAGTGAAGATTTTTCTTATTATGTGAAATACACAACAGTGTGTTATGGCAATGTGTCCTCTTGGTTGCGAATCAATCTGTTACCGTGCTTTGCAATTATGTTCATAAAATGAAGACTGAAACAAGCTGGAAATGTGCTTTGGCAAAATGTTCTCCGAATGTTCCAGGAGAGCAAAGCATATACATCATGTAAGTTATGGTAAAGCTGAACTATCCACCTGTTTATGAGTTACATTATCTAATGTTAAGGTTATACATGGAATAATTATACTATCACTGTTGCTTGTTGCATTATGTCTAGTGCAACAAGCAACAAGCCTAATATGAGAGACAGAAAAAATGTGAACCTGCATTAGAAGAAAACAAGCAGGACTTGCTTGTGCTACTGGTTAATAGTCATTGTGAACAACTGTAATTTTGTAAAAGTGAGGGGCGTGTGACATGCAGGCTTACTTGTCACAGTGTGTTATGACAGCACAGGAGTCTTTAAAACCCTAAAATCACCATTAGCAAATATGGATTGCTGAGATGTTTTGATATCTACAAACGAAACATTACTTTGGCTTATTTCACTGAATTGAAAAAACAAGGTACAAGTAAAAAGGCAAACAAATGTGACTTTGTCAAATTAGTTCAATGATTATTGAATACTAAAACTCTGGAATGCAGACCACAAATGCCCATCCAAATGTCTCTCTGTTTTCTTGTTGTGTGTTTTATGATTTAAATCAATAATTTGTTTAAATATATTATTTTGGTTCTTTTCAGTTTTTGCTTTGTGGCACAAAACAGTGACAGTGAAATATGCATGTATCTGTTTAGGTGAAAGGGCTTTGGCACACTGAGTGCCATCTAAATTTTAAATCTTCACAAGCGCAAAGCTGCACAAGAATTTTCGAGAGTTTAGAGCAGATCATGGCTTCTGGACTGAAACCAATTCAGTTTCTCAGCATCCAAGTAGTACGACGCACCTGGAAATGTTCCTGCTCCTGCTCTTTGAAGGTGGCATTAACTCATTAAGTGGAGGTGGTAGCCAAGGGACGGATTACGAACTAGGAGGCCCATGGGCCAACACATCATGAAGCCACCCCCCCACACACACACTCCCTACCAACCTTGCCGGTTCTTATGTTACCAAATGATTAAAAACTTACAGCACTGTGACAATAATAAAACTTATTCATGACTATATATATATATAAAATTCATTTATAGCTCATAAACCTGTCAATTGTTTGACAAGCAGGAAACCGTAATGTCATTTGTCAAAGATTGCATTTTGTATCCAATCAGTTCATACCTGGCTAATAACAAGCTAGCATTAGCGTCACTGTTTATGTTGTGTTTGTGTTGTCTTCGCAGCACTGTCTCTTTTCTTTTGTGTATTTTTTTCTCTGTTCCTTAGCATCTCCACTACTTCACCTTCACTGCATGGCATCACACTGTATACTTATCTAAAGAGGTAGAAGCCCATATGTGTTACCATATGTCTTACCTGACTTGTGGTCTGAAGTGTCATCAACTGCATTCAGGCAAAGCGTCTAAATTTAAAGTTCCAGTCAGACCTGTAGTAAATCTGTGTGCGGTGGCAGACCCGTGGTTGAGCACATGCTTGGTTTCCAGGTTTAATCACAGGTAGAGGGGCACTAGAGGGTCTCTGACATCTTTGAATACAATGACTGAGAAATGAGAAAACATCAGGTAACTCTAAAAGGACTGCCCCTGTGATTGCTGAAGTGTTAAAACATCCAAGCGTTCAGCTGTTAACATTTGACTTTAAGATCTGCTGATGTTACTTTGCTGTATAAATGATCCTGTTAAAATCAAATGAAGGTCAACATAGATACAACATTTACATATTTCAATGAATGTGAATGTGTAATGAATTGAATAGTGAACCCAGGTCTGTAAAGAGTGATAGTCTGTTTGACAGTGTTGTAAGTGAATTTTGTGCTGTAAAGTTGTAATTTCTGTACACATCCGAATAGTGTTTGTAACTGCCTGGAATGTATGAAACTGCATGATGTCATATTGGAGCCATTTTGGGCATGCTGATTTTTGTAATTGTTTAACAGTTGTCTCTCTTGCGTGATTATTTGTTTGTATGAACCTCTTAAAGCAGTCAATACGAATCACTAAAGATTTCTCATTTGCATATTTTTATATAAACACTCCAATTGTTTTATGCATCCAGGGACTTGCTGTTTTTCAACCTTTAAAGGAGCTTTGAAACTAAATCTGTTGAACAAGTGCTAAGATTTGCATGCCAATGTGCTTATTATATAAAAAATCTATGACTACTCATCCTTGCTGTTTAAACAAATATTAGACTTTATGTAAATGTAAATATATTGAGTTATTACATTAATAGCCTATATATATTAAGTGCAACCACATAAAAAATACTGAATATTAAACATGTTGTGTCTGAGAAAAGAAACTTCTGTGACATGATTTTAGCTCTGCGGTTAACGGTTTTGTCAGTGTCTCTAAGCCTGACCTTGCTTGCCCACGGGCTAGTCTCTCACTGAGTCTCAATAACAGATGAACAGTGGAATCTGTTAGACCAGTCTCCAACAAGGCCTGGAGGAATAAGAAGATTGGCTCAACCTCATATGAAACTTGGTTAATTTCCCTTGACTGACACCATCTACAAAACCTTTTCCCTAAAGACCCAATTTCTGTAACTGAGCCAGTACTGCCTCTGTGTTACTTCTGGCCTGCTCCTCCATAGGGGGACATATTAACCAATTGTCCAGGTAAAAACAGTCCTGGTGGTTGCCCCGCAACATAGCAGATGTGGGACCTATTTGAGTAGCTGTAGCAAGTCCATGGGCCACTGCTTTATCCTTTTCCTTAATCCTATTTCCGAATTACCTCTGTTTCTGATTACAAAGAATTCTCATCCATCCCAAACTCTCCAGATGCTGCCACTGACAGCTCATCTGGGTGGCAACATGAATGTTTTAACATCAGCTTACCTAGCCCTGGATGCCCTACAGGCCATTGCTGAACCAGTAACAAATTATTCAGGGTCTCTTGAATGCCTTGCATTTGCCTCGAAACCTTTATCAGCTGTATCGATAGCCAGGAGGCAAAAAGAGAAAGGGTTGCCCAATAAGCACCTGTATTTATAGATGTGATTGCAAGCTGGGCGTGGTTAATTTGATATATTGTCTCCAAAGAGCTCATCCCTAGTGAGGCTGACCCATACTGTTGCTTACATGAAATAAAATAATTGTTTTACTCTTCATTGAGTGGAAACAGAAAATGTCTGGCAAAATTGCCCAGATTTCCTCCACTTAGAGAAACACAACATCCCATAGAAATCGATATAACCCCCAATTGCTTTCTTTGATTGCAAGACAAGCTCTTGTTTGTCATCAGTAATTCTTTCAAAAACATTTTTCTCTTTAATATTTTTTATTTTCAATCCAAGTCATTCTGCAATACTATTGCGTTAAGGTCATACTGGACCTTTTTAAAGGAGTGATTAATATTAAGAAAAATAGTAAACGTAATCTGGTGTAGATATTGTGCAGTTTATAGATTTGATGTTTGAAAACCATCATAGACAAACTACATCAATACAGAAAGACTGAAGTGTTAAAATTGAGAAATAAATTGTATTTCAAGCCTTCCCATGACAATGCAGTACAACAAGGCAAAATGACAGATGGCACTTCACCATTTGAAAAGAACCACCTGAGGGAGGATTTTAAAGAACTATAAATCTTCCATTATTAGATTATCTGTAAAACACTTTAGAGAAGCCAGAGAGATGCTAGTTCTCCATTAGTGGATTACTGTAAGTGCTGTTAATTAGACAGAGAGAGTGACAGATTCTTCTGGTTCTTTAAATGAGAATCTTCTGTCCAGGTTTTCTCATTACTAGTTGCTAAGCATTAATGAAACACTCCAATGTCTGGTGTCTAAAAAGCTGACTGAGGTGCTAAATATATATATATATATATATATATATATATATACTATAGCTTTATCAGAGATGGGGGGGGTTGACAAATGACATGAATGAAACTAATACAATCTCACACAGTGAAAGCGGAAGGTGTAACCTAAAATAAACAGCCTGTAATCAAATTCAGGTTGTAGATTGAACTGACTGTATAAGGAACATGTTCTGCTTGTGATTAAATTATTTTGACTGCAATCCTTTGTGCTATTGTTATTCTTGCTTATTTTGTGTGCGGGTAGGTGGAAAATACAAATATTTGACTACACAGACAACAAACGTCATTTGTGATAGAAAAATACAAATGTAAACTAACACATGAAAAGAAAAATTATTACATTATTTCACTAAGGCCACTCTCGCCAGTGTTCCAGGTACAGAGAAGGTTTAGCTAGTAAGCTATTAATATGTAGCTATTTCATATTGTAATTTACAAATAGCTTTTTAAAGCTGAAATGTGGAGACGCTGACATTTACATCACACAACACTGTTGGAAACCACAGCGTATCTTAAATGCTTAATTCATCTGAAGCCTGAAATCTTTAACCCCAGAGGACACTTTTCATCTTACCCTAGTCAACATCCTGTTTCCATGTAAAGATCTTAAACTCCAGCTGTCTTCCAATATACCTTCTCATACCTTCAACCATTCCAGCTGCTTCTTCCTTCTAAAGTTCTTGTCCCTACACCAGCAACTGCTCGTGCCTTATTCCCCTGTGGCAGTCCTGCAGAACCATCTTCATTTCTCATGTAAACTCCATGTTGTGGCTCCTCGAGATCTCACATACATATCTCTATATCTCATAGAGATCCTCTGATGCTTTTTGTCCTTCTGTATTCTGATGTAACTAACATGTAACTGTTATTTTTTACGTATCATGAAATTGTTACTTTGTGTATCTACAGTATGTCTACTACATTTAACACTTAAAATTACTTTCTTTAGTTTAAAAATGTATTTTGGCCCTCATTCAGATTTTGTAACTTGGAGAAAACTTATGTACAGTGCAGGAAAATGATGTATTCTCTTGAAATGGGGTTTTAGCTGAAAACATAAGCTATGTCTACAATTTTTTTTATTTTAATGATTGTGCAACTTTAAATCTATATTTAATTAGAATATACTTTATTTCTACTATTAATTAAATCTCAGAGGAGGGACTTGGAGTTCAATTCATCCTTCCATTACTGACAACAAACTATTTTTTCTTGACCTTTTAACGATTATGTAAACTCAGATGAAATTGCTCAAGTCTGGTACCATATTACATACTTATTAGATTCACTTTCCCCCTGTAACTTACCATTAGAGCTTTACTATGAAATTAACAATATTAACTTGGATAAAGAATTTGATGAAACTAATAAGTTTCTAAGTGTGAAATCTGCAGGATTACAATTTTACTGTTACTCTTATTAAAAGAGAAATAGAGAGGAGTCGGAGAGAGGGACATACAGAAACTGATAGAAGTGAGATAAGAGAGAGCAAAAGTCTAGAGTGTCGAGCAGAGATTACATGCTGAAGTCCAAAACTGCTCCTGCGCTCCAGAAGCACTTTCATTCAACCATGTCTGCATGAGAGGCTGTTAAAAGCCTTTCAGGAAAAATATTGTCACACATACTGGGTACATCCTTTGATGTTTCTGCTTGAAGGACCTCTTTTGTGGGACCAGGGGTAAATTGTGCTTGTTTGTAAAGAGGGAGAGAGACAGAGAGAGAGAGTGAGAAATGGAGAGAGAGTGAGACACAGAGAGAGACTAAGGGTAAACTGAGCTTGACTGTAAAGAGGGAGAGAGAGAGACAGAGAGTGCAATTTGAAAAGATTAAATAATGAAAAAAAATAGTATGAAGTGTTGAAAGAGAAAAAGTAAAAAAGTTGTTTTTGCTTTTTATCGAGATAAGATAAGATCTTTATAAGATCTGAAAAGTTAGATGGGCAAGTAATAAACTTTATCAGCTTGGCTCATGAATATTAATTAAGTGTCACAAATTAATATTAAGTGACATTGACCAGTTTGCAGAAGCTTCTGCTTATGGTTCAAAAGTTTATATTGCTGGCTAAGACATTTTGTCCTAAATATAAAATAAATAATGAAATAATTATAATAATAACATATAAGAATACAATATTGAATATTGAAGAATATTGTAATATAAGAATTACAATAACCTTGTAATTCCACCGCTTAAGTATTTCTCTTGCCTAAAACAATGCATTTAATGCCCCTGTGTGAAAACAACATACACAATAATTTACATTCAAAAACTTTTCTTCATGATATTTCTTCATGACTTTCTACAATATGCTCACCTTGCAAGCCACATTAATTGCAGCCATTTCCGAGAACAATTACTGCTTGAAAGGCACGTTGTCTGTTTGTTGAACCAGTTGTTAAAAGCAAAAATATCCATTAAAAATTAAATCAGCACTCCAACTTTTTAGACCACTCAACTGTGCTTTAATATTCACAACTGGTAATTGTCATCTCATTATTTATATATGCCCACTGTTTGCTCCACAGCCATTGGTGAGAAAGATCTCACTTCAAGCTACACTAGAGTAAAGGGAAACATACACAAAATGCTCTAGACAAAATCATACAATTCTGCTCTTATTACTAGAATATTTTACCATTGAACGCAGTAATAACAGACACAGACACAAACTGTATAATGTTCCAGCGTTGTTATTCTAAATAACCGCCTTGCTGGAACACTGAAATTATAAAGCTGAACTAACCATTGTATAATTACATTTTTATTACACGTGTGACGTTCCAGCCTGACTAAAATGTATAAAGGATTTATTTAAATCGTATATGTCACAGGTGGCTATGTTAAAATCACAAAGAAAATGAATAAACATATATAGTCTTTAGAGAAAAAAGAATAAATGTAAAGAATAAAAATGTATTTAACAAAAAAATCTGAGAAACACAGGGAAACATACACCTTAACACTAATTTAAGACAGAACAAATGGAATAATGAACGCAAGGAATATTTACCTAGCACCCTACAAAATGCAGTCGTATGACTGCGCTGTTTAAATGTATACATTCTGCTCTTCTTGTTGACTGGTGGTTGTAATACTCATGTTTAAGAAGGCTTTTGTAGCTGTTGTAACAGCCTTTAATGGCACAGATTCTTTCAGAGTCTTAACCATTTACCATTATTAGTAACATTCTCTGGCTTATAACCTGTACTAAACACAGGTGCAGAGCATCCTAAAGGAAGCCACTTGCCGTAATGGCACCCTCCAGGATAAAGGTGAATATGTACAAGAAGAAATGAGGAACTAATGAGTTAATTAAAAAGAAACAGGTGAACATAATTGGAAGCCTAGGAAATGGAGGCGGGGCTAATTAACTTAAACAGGACTGATAATGACTAATTAACACAACACAGGAAAACTAGGTGACAGTGAAAAAAACACGAAGACAAACAACGAACATGTAACTTTTTTTTTCAGATTTCACTATATGCATATGCACACAAACACACACACTGCCAAATTATATATGTATGACACATATATAACATATATATGTATGTATATATACACACACACACAGTGTTCCTACTGTGGCTGCATATATAGCTCAGCTGGTAATGTATTGTGCTAGCTATGCCAGCTGACACAGTTATGGGTTTTATTCCCAGCTGAGTTAAAAAAGTATTTACTGCAGTGTAAGACGCTTTAAACAAATATGTTTATAGACACTGTAAGATACAGATGTTTTTCAAACCTCAGCTGTATGTTGTTAAAGTTCATCTACAACTTTTTGCACACATCACATTTGTTTCCCGTACAGTGATCTAATCCTAAATATCAAAAAAAAATTTACAGAGATGATTTATCCTTTATAAAAATGTCCAAGTTATTATTGGTGTAAGAAATATAAATATGGACACATGCTCAATCAAAGGGCAGAAATACTGTAACCTTGCAGATTTATTTTAGCTGACTTTCTCACCGGTCTTCTCTTTTTTTAACTCTTGAGGGAGGATTTGATCTTCGGTTATTTTGGGGTCAATGACGTGCCACTGCTCTTGGCACTGAAAGTCTCGAGTTAACTGTCTCCTTATGTATGTTAAAGCAGAGTTAACGGAGGACACGTCAAGTCCTATACAACTATTACAATACACCTAATTGTTACACAATGTGCCGACAGGGTTACCAAGCAACTATATTTCACTTTTTTAAATTAGTATATGACTCAGATATATACAGTATCTGAATAAGTTTTGATATATAATGAATACATCAATTAATATAATTGATATATGGAAAGATAATCACAACTATAATTAAAGAAATATCACCAAGTGCTAAATCATGACATGCTAAAAGTAGAGTAGGTGTCACTATTTGTATCTCCCTAGCCATTAGGCTATGAATCACTGGCTATTACATGACTCATGACAATATATGATTAGCTATTTGGCAACAATACCCCTACTTCTATAGCAAATTGTGTTGCTAGGCAACCTAGTGACTGACAGAGTAAAAAGTGGAAAGTGCTATTAACGACCTAAAATGTGTATTTAGCTGTGTTTTTAAAATGTGTATTACCATGGCAATGTTGCATTCTTCATTCTGATTGGCTGACAGATATTTTAAGATGCAAAAATGCGTGGTCGTGAAGCAGTTCCTCCACTTTATTACCACCTTTAAATGTGCATTAATTAAAGAGATTTTAATTAATAAATATAATTGGCAAATATTAACAATCCATTGTTTGTTAAGGCTCAGGGTAATTTTAAAAATTCTTTGATGATGAAATTCAATGAAATAACCTGTGTGTCTGTTTACAAATTATGTAAATGAGTGAAATTACTTAATTTAATCCAGTAACCATACTGTTTCAGTGAAAATGCCTATGATATATGCCTATAAGATATGATGTGTTTTCCAATTCAGCAAAACTCTCTCTCTCATGAATTAGTGTAAAAATGCTAGTTAAAAGGATATGCGTATAAATACTTTTCTGTACACTTTGTTACTCTTTTTTTGTTACTAGCTACAGAGGTTTTACTGACTGACATCGCACAGTCAACTGGGCTTCCTGAAGACAAGGAAGTGCATGACTTTGAATGCAGTTATCTTTGATTATCTGCACTGACTGATTTCCGGCTTATTATTACCAACAGCAAAAGGGAAAAGAACCACAGGAATTCAAATTTAATTACAGTACGGCTGGTAATAATTGACAAAAACATCAATGATGGAAAAACAATTGGGGAGGGGGAGAGAGATCGAAATAGAGAACAGACCAACATATGACACTGAATGACAGACCCTGCTTGATCTTCCTGCATTTGTGCCTCATATAGCAGAGATATTAATGTTTATTCAGCTCCACACACCTGAATCTTTCTGTTTATGGATTTTGTGCTGTACTCTACATAATCCCAATTGTTGTCTTGTTACGCTTGCATTATGAAAACCTGGCATCGGCACTGAGAGGTCAGAACTACAGCTTTGACAAATGCAAGCTTAACCAATGGAAATGAATCTCTCTTACACGTTTTATGTTTATGTGAATATATTGCATATGTGAGTAAAATACAAACAAGACAATAACTAACATTTTATGTGCTTTCTCTGCAGCCAGGCCGAAAAATATGTGAGTTGCTTTCTCTGTTTAAACTCTGTTTAAAGGTTCAGTGGTGATTTGAAGACAAATACTATATCTTTACTATACCGATATATCTTGCTGTGAGACATTTTAATTTTTGGAACGGTTTACAGCTATTACTAGCTGAGCTACTATTTTTTGCTGAATAAATTTATTATATTGTAGATTCTATAATAATAACTTATGGATGAGGGTCACAGAGGCTAAAATCCTAAAAAACAATAATAACAATTTGCTTGTTTGCTTGTGTTTTTTTAAAGACAACTTGCTAGCAACTGCCAGACAAAAACATTACAAACAACTCAAAAAAAGATATATAAAATAATTTTTTGAGTCCAGTGTTACTCTATTCCATTTTAGAACATGAAATTACAGGTTGATTATTATCAAGTGATTAAATCTATGCGCTCATCAACGTATTTTCAAACACGCAATTATCTTAATAGCAATAATGTCAGTAGTAAAGTAAACCTAGTGTGAAACACAATGACAACAGAACTGTGGGACATGCAGGATAATACGTACTGACTGTCTGAAATGTTTGTTTCAGAATAAAAGTGTTCAGATATGAAGAATTGCTGCTGACTCACTGTTGGACGACAGGTGACATCTATGCCATCACCTACACCTTGATCTTAGGATGGACTAAGCCAACTTAAGCAAACAACAGGGACTTACAGATACTTAATAAATCATTTAACAGATGCTTTATTTCCTCCAGCATTATAAACAGTACATATTTATATCAAAAACAACTCTGTTATCTTAGTATTTCACATGTAGCTTGAGACCACTTCTTAAATTCAAGGCTGTTGCACACTTCACATACAAAAGATGTGAATTTGCACACACAAACTTCTCTGATTTAGACTATGTTCAGACTGCAAATCTTAATGCTCAATTCAGATTTTTTGCTCATCCATTTGTTCACATTATTTTTAAACATGTGGCCCATATCAGAATCCATTGTGAACTGGTTATGGTCCTGAACTGAATTTTATGCACACAAGAACAATAACATAAGATGTCAGACGCAGCATGCTGTCATACAAAGTACGTATGAAGGCAAAGGAAACCAGCGTTTACATGTTGGGGCATACATCTGTGAGATAATGTTTAACACACAAATGATAAGGAGAACGAGGATCAGGAAACAATCTTTCTAAAAAATCTAAACTTTTAACTATGGCACTTTTTCTGTATGGAGGAGTGTGGGGATGCGGAGTCGGGCCCAGCAGTGGTGGGATCATGCAAATAAATTCATTTAGTCACTGATTGTATAAATTCACAAGCCATGTTCCATACTAATATCCCTTTAATATCCCTTTAATCATTCCTTACACTCACAACAACTAATCATTAAAAGTCTGATTTGTCTGGCAGTAAAGATATTTTACTGCATGTCAGCATAGATTCAGTTATGTTGCTGTGTTACACTTATTATTGCTGGTTTCCTAAAGGGACTGTGTCCGGTTTCCTGATGGAGATGTAAGTGACAAACACGTCGGATGTTTGGGGGCGAGCAGTTGGAGTCGAGCTGACAACACCCTTAATTACTGTCAAAGTGAGATATCAATTAAGCAGTGGACTGAAACAGAGCTAGAATAGAACCAAATTGTAACAATGCAGTCACTGATCATTTAAGTTGGGAGCTTGATCTGCTGTTTTGCCTTTATCTTCCATCTCTCTTCATTTCTCTAACTGTTCTCTCTCAACCCTGCAACACATTATTAGTCAATATATAATTCTGATTAAAACAGACTGTTTAAAAGACCGACACTGCTGGTCACTGGCATATGTAGTGTTTTTGTATGCTGGTCACTAGCATGGAATGCTGGTGTGCTGTTGCCCTCACCGGGTTTCTAAACTAGCTTAACCAGCAGTACTTCCTTCAGCTTACCAGACAGACCTGTTGACCAGTAATGTTATGCTGGTCCACCATCTACCACATTGCATACACCAGCATGAACAAACATGGAATTTCCTGCTGGACATAGCTGGTCCTTTCACCAGGGGAAGCAAACACTTTCTCTTGATCTCAATTGTACGTCCTGTGGCGGTCATCTATCATAGCTCTATAGTGCCCATATCATTATTATCCCTCTGTGCCAGTGACTCACTGCTCTGCACTTTATCAAAGTGGTCATGTGTTTCTTTTTGAAAACACAAGCAAGTCAGCCAGTTACACTGGAGTGAGAAAATGAGGACTGCTTGATTTTCAATGTGAAAATGTTTCTCAAATGCCTACACTATGGGGTGCAGGTTCATGTGTCCCGAAACAATCAATGTCCTTCCTGTTTTACTTTGTCATTTTGTTCTGTACAACAGGACAGCACATCTTGGAGATATTGTGGTAGATAAGGGCACATTTATATTTTTTAATTGAATGTAGCTACATTGATTGCCAAATCCATTCAGGTGGATATATTGTACAATGTACACTAATGTAGACTAGCATATTGAATAGCATCCAACTCCATGTCTAGGCACATGTAAGCGATCACCAATTTACCCCTTTTTTATTGCTATATTCTTCTTTGTTCACTAAACAATACTTAGAAACAGAAAAGTGAGTTGAAAAAAAACAGAAAAACAGAAACAGAAAAAATGTCATAGCCTCTCCCACACAGTCATGCATCACACTAGTCATAAAGCTCTCAAGACTGGAGGCAACATATAGTCTTGAACAGCTGGAGGATGGACTTCTTCAACAAAACATAGGGGTCATGAAAAGGTTTTATTAGTATGTGATTGCAATATATTTAGGAGGAAAATTCAAACGTCCTTTGAATGATTCATCATGCAGCCCTCAGTTTGATTTGATATTATTAAACCTTGTATCTTATGAGCTTCTATTCCAAATACATCTTCTAAAGCCAGTCTTGCCAGCCTAAAATGAGGCACTTTAAAAATCTGCCCATCAAGGCAGAAGGCCTTCAACACAAGAATTCACAGAGTGCAATTTATCCTATTATTCATAATTGTCAAATCCTGTATCCTGATTTATACTAAAGTATTTTATACTACTAAAAGCAAGCAATATTTTGTAGTAATACTAGTAATGTTCCAGTGTGATTGTACGGCTTTTAGTCTTTTTCTCTCCGGTTCTCATACCATGTGTGGCCAACAGTCGTACAAATAATTGATAATATCTTGTACACCTCAAAAGGTTCACAGTATTGTATAATGACATATGTCTCTTTCTGTATGTCTTTATTCACAACCCTCTGGGTATGTTATTGCTCCCCATTCCCGTTTCATTGATTTTCAGTCCCTTTAGCAGCTGTACCTTTGTTCCTTTGTTTTTTCTCTCCCTTTCCTTTCAATGTTCTCTCAATGTTACTGTCATTCATTCATAATGTGTCTTCATTATTCCATTCTCATCCCTTCTCGCCTTTTCAACCTGACATACATATTCAGGCACTGTTATTCCCACCAGCCAAATCCACATGCTTCTCATTTGCACACTTCATGTTATACACCGTTAGCGAGACCATGTAAGAATCATATGATGTATATCATTTGCATGAAAGAGTGCAGGAACAAAGAAGAGATGTAGGGAATGTTAATGAATGGTGCTGTGTTTGTGTGGGTTGGCTCTGTTATGGGGACCATAGGTTTTTTGGTTCCCGTGAGGAAACAAGCTTATAAACCATACAGAATGATTCTTAATTCATTCTCCATGACTCTACATATGGCAAGCAGAATTAAAAATAGTTGGATGAATGAAAACAAAACAGGTGAACTCTCATTGTTTAATTTATAATTCTCATCTGCATTCTCAAGCTGCAATCTGCATTATTTGCCTCTCTATTTCCATCTTTTTTTAAATGGCAAGTTATTTGCAGAGTTTTCTTGGATGTGGATGACAAGTTTAAATTCTAAGCAACTGTTTTAAGAACAAGCTACAAATGTTCCACCATTCTCAGCACCCAGAAATGAGATACAGTAGCAAAGTCTTTTTTGTGTTTACAGACGTGACAGTCACACAGAAGAATAACATCAAACTGTCAAAATGATTTCCCATGAAATCAGACAGATAACTCAAGTTATACGTCATTATTATAAACTTACCACTGTGAATCAGGGTAAGGTAAGGACACTGTTTTGAAAACTGACTGTTATATACTTGCTCAATAATGGATTACAGTGTTCAATAATTTATTTACGTGTTTTTATAGATAGAATAAAAAAAGCAAATTGGATACGGGGATGGGACAACACGTTCAGGATCCATCCATCCATTCAGCCGTGTCAAAATTAGTAATATAAATAACTGATCACATCAACATTATATTTAAACAAGTGTAACATTTACAATGTTTAATTCATTGGACACAGTCTTTAAAATAATAAAATATTTAGCGTCACAACATGAAAAAATATAGGCTACATATTTTGGAGTAGCCTAAAATTGAAGGAGGAAAACGTTACTGTGAGGCGTGCCGGTACTCTATGAGCTTCATAGCAGATGTTAGTAATGATATGTATTATTTTGCTAAAGCTTTTAAAGGTTAAGTTTAGCTTATAAGTGGATAAAAGAGAAACTCACCATCTAAAATTGACAGCACTGCATTTATTTATTCCTCAATGCATTTATGTGATTCTTGATGTGAGTCACATTACATCAATGTGCATATATACTTCATTGTATTATAAAAAACTAAACTCTGATTATTCATCTATATTTAATCCATGTTTTACTCAGTCTTCGCTTTCTAACTGTCTTCATTTTTTGCACCCACTCTTCCACCTCTTTCTCTATCCATTTACTGCCACTTGTTTTTTATCTACCCATTAAATGTTTTACACTCTGTCTCTCTGAGGCAGCTGTATGGGATCTTGCCCGGTCACATCACGCTCATAATTCAGCTGTGTAAGCTCCAGAAGCACATCAGCCAACAACATCACACACCAAAAGCTGTCCACTATTCTTTAATGCACATCCATCCTCCCTCTTTCATTCCATTGCTTTAAAATGTGAACTCCCTCAAACATATGCATTAGCCTATGTTTTGGGGGTTGCTACTGACACATTAGCAACCGTTTACTAAACCTCCAGGGTCTCTAAAAGTTGTAAGTAATGGTTTAAGCTTGTTTAAAAAAATGTGACGTTTGTACAAGGTATGATGGAACAATGTTTCAAACTCACCTTGTAAACTCGCATTTTTTCCACTTTATCCTTCACGTTGCTGTTTTTAGTAGGGCGGTCCTACGTTTGTTCAGGTTATAGTTGCAGTTGAAGTGCCAGTGCGCGCATTACCTGCGCACATGCGCGGACAACTTCTCAAGTTGCTTCCGCGTGAGCGGGCAAAAATTACGCACACAGCGTGAATCAGAGTAAAAAAATTATTAATTCAATTGTTAATTTATTAATTATTCAATAATAAGGGAAAGGCTAAATTAAAGCTAAAATAAATGATCCGCATAGCCAGAGGGCGGTATATAAACAAACAGTGTAAGGTTTTAGTTTTTTTTTATTGTCGCGACAAAACAAGTTTCTGAAGTTTCCTAAAACAAAAGTTAAAAAAAAAATGTTTTTTACTGGCTTCTCATGACAATTGTAGGCCTGTCATGTATGGCCTCTAGATATTTCATTATACAGTTAACCATTGTTTATATATTTTAAATATAATTTGTTTTTAATTTAAATATAATAATCCAATTGTACAAAACTACATAAATGCATGTTTAAAAAAATAGTGGGCTGAACACAGTAGAGATGAATCAGATGAGTCACAAACAGACCATGTTTGTGTTTGTTTTCAGTAAGACCTTAACCTCACTCCATTCCATTCCCAGAATTATCTTGTAGATAATTGTAGATAATTCTCTTAAACAAATGCATGCTAAACAGCAATATATATAATATATATATTGAATATATATATTATATATATATATAATATATGCAATAATATATGCAAACAAAATGCGTCTAATGACAGAACAGCATTTTTATAGCATTCATATGCTGACATATTGTCACATCTGCATGTGCAAAAAAAAAAAAACAGCGCGAAACAAAACTAGATATCACAACATTAAAGTTTTCCTATTTTAATCAACAGAACTGTTTACAGAAAATCCCAAATCTGTTTGGCAAGCATTCTGTGTATTTGACACCGATTTAACCACCCAGTGGCTAAATCACATGCCAGCTGTGCTATAATCTACTGCAGAGAGCTCACTCTTGAAAATTATGCAACCCTAAAGCAGCACTTAGGAGAACTTTGAGGACTAATGTCAATCCTATGTGTCCCCTCACATATAGACCAATATTAAACAAATGAAAGTAACAAATGAATAGATCTGATGTGTTTTCTGCCTTTTAGGATACCGAATGCTCACAAACAGCTTTTGTTGGTCCTTGCAAATACATGTATGTTTTCCAATTTGGAGTGTCTATGGTTTTGTTTAGCCACACTGACATAAACGTTCACCAAATCCAAATGTCTTTAAATTTGGGTACTGTATTATCTTTACATAATACAGTACCCAGATGTAGGGTACTGTAATATGAGAATAAAAATAAGACTGTTTAACGTGCTATAATTGTTTACAGTACACTGTTAACACACACTATACAACCAGTATCAACCAGTATATATATTTGAAACACCTTGGACACTGTAAAAATGCAGTCCTGTGTTGCATTGTACAGCAGAAGTGCTTTAGTTTGTTTGATTGTGAGAGAATGTTTGAGATTCAACACTGGAGCATTAAGCCCATTAACAGAATAGAATAATGAGCACTTACATGTGTCTAAACCAAACAAATAGCTGTGGCACTTCTAGACTACGTTTAGAACCAAAGAGTCTATCAAATGAAATGATACTTCAATCTAATGAAATCTCATCTTGGTTCAGGTCTCCATCTGTTTCTCTGCCTAACTGTTCTTTATAAATAATCTAGTCCATACCAAGAAGACCAGTGTCCAGCAGCAACAATTTAAAAGCGCTATGGCCAGAGATGTCATGTGCGATGCATACGCCATAAAATAAAAAAATATTCATAGAAATAAAAATCAGAAGGTCTTGGGTGTGTGCATATTTTGTTTGTGTTTGACGTGACATAAGGTACATATGATTCAAATAAAGAAAGAGAAACAGGAAGAGAGTGATTCTCCTTCATCCCGGGTCACAGGATGCATTGAAAACATCATTACTCAAAACAATCAGCCGGCCCAAGCGCAGCATTGAGTGAAAGCCATAGTGGCAGCTACACAGATCACTCCGCCAGATTGATTACCTCCAAGCTCATGTTGATGGAGCAGTTCTCGTCTTCCTTTGACTGATGCCTTCTGTTGTGGATTGAGCCTGCAGAGTAGTATCAAAACATGTTCTAAGGCTATTTGTGTGTACATATATAGCATGTTCCTTTGTTTAATCTCATGACGAAAACTATGTTTTTTCAAGCATCAATCAATAAGAATTGAACTTGAAGTTCAACATGGCCAACATCTGGTCATGGATCAATAAAATAACAAATAATGTAGTTTAGTTTTTCTTTGACATATTTTTAGATTTTTTTCATCCTGCTGGTTTTAGATTCGATGTAATCACAGACAATGGCAGAGCATGTCGAAAATGGATCTTACAGTCTGTGATCGCCAGACACAAAACTCGATCCGTAAATAGTCAGATAAAGGCATTCACTTAAGAGTAAACAACCACTTTATTCCAAACATGTTCCAGATTGAAAACAAACGAGTCACCCACGTTTTCAGCTTGTTTGGCTCATCTGTCTTAGATATAGCTTCCACCAAGCAATATTAATGAGCTGCAGCAAATTTATAACAAATAACTTTACAAACTATAATAATTCAGCTAAAGTAGTTCAATCAATGTGGTGGGTTGGAATTAAGCAAACTTTAAAACTGTAAGCTTGTTATTGCGTAGTGTAATTTAATCAATTAACATATATACAAATATTTCCAGACGTAAGACATAATTACATTATTTAGATATATAATAATATTTTAGAACAACAAAGAACATTTCAATATGTCCAGATTTCCAGGAAATGTTCATTTGTGCTCTTTGTATGACTGAGACACATCAATGGATCAATTGATCTGGGAAAAACAGTAACCTATGAAGTACATACTTCTTTTTTAAGTCCCTATGGGTTTTTCAAACTTTGCTTCAAAATGTTTTACGCTTTACTGTGGCATTTTACTCCTGCCATGAAAGTGGATTTTCTCATCTCATCTTTGATGTGTTTTTTTTTTCACTTTGCTCTTAAGGGGGGGGTTTAACCTACCTTGTGTTTCCCAAGTTTTCAGAGTGCCTGACGAGTAGAAGAGGACAAGTTCACAGATATAGGGTGGATAACGAGGGGTGACCTTCAGAAAATGCAATGACATTGAAGGGGCCACATGAATTAAGGGTCCTAATTGATGGAGTGGAATTGTTACTGTAGCTTAACATGTAGCATATGATGCAAAGTACCCAAAGAAAATACAAACGAATAAAGTACATACTAAATGCCCAGTAAGTCGTCTGCCAAAGGCACTGGCCTTATGTGTAAGCAACATTTGTAAGCAACATAAACAATGATGCTTATCTGGAACTTTCTTTAGAAACCACACCTGTCCTTTATATAATGTAAAGGATCTCTTTTCTTGTTCTGTTGTTCTCTGAGGCCACATCCTTTAAATTGGTAATAAAAATACCCTCTGCAATAAACATTTGACACTGATAACTCAAAGTCAGATTCATTTTTCATGTCAAAACTTTAAAAACATTGTCTGATATTCAATTTTATATACTTTGCTGGTGAAATCTGTTAAAACATGCATTTACTTTTTGGAAAACAGAATATGTTGCCACATGTCAGATAGCTATAACTAATAGAACATCAGGTAGCTAGAAGACTTAACAGCTTGACATTGTCTGGGTAAACTGTCATACTGGTTACATCATTTTTAGTTATTTAAAATGCTTATTCTGTTTTCTCTTATTTTCCTGTCATTTTGCTGTCACTTGCCTTTTTGACAGATATTTTTTACAGAACATGAGAATTTGAGTTAGTTTGGTGAGCGGTTTAGTATTGTACCTGTTTTCCCCATCCAATTTTTTATTTTATTTGTCATGTCATATCTAATGTAATTCCTTTCTCAATGTAAATACCTTTGTTATTCCAGTACATTAATCATTTGCTCATGTGATTTAAAGCTTTTATTAGGCTACTTATGATTATGGCTGTAGTCTATATTTTTATTTCTTATTATCTCTATATATTAACAGTTTAAATGAGGAAAACATTTACTGGGTGCACCTTTAACCTTTATACAACATTACAACATTATAAGCATGTAACCAGCTGAGGAGCTGTGAGCAGCTGAAATACTAATGACACAACTAGTTGTCATTTAGAGAAGCTAGTTAACTTAAACAGTATGAGTTGGAGTATGACAGTAAATCAGTGTTGTATTCTTGTGTTATTTGAACAAAGAGCAGAGGCGATTAGTGGGGGAGGGTGCATTCTGCAACATCTGGCCTTATTATAGACTTAATTTAACTCAAAGTACATGTGGTGCAGCTCAGTTAAACTCTGTATAATGAGCTCATACACATTCATGTAAATGCAGAACAAATACTAAACATGCATGCTGTTAACATGCATCACATAAATGGTCATGAACACATGAATACAAAAGTAATGTATTCTGAAGCCGAAATTCTCGTGCCAATTTTCCAAACTCCTCTTCGGTTCCTCAGGAGCAGCAGGTTAGGTGTTGCATTATGTATGCGTGTGAAGTTTAGGGAAGGGAAAATGTTTTCTTTGATATCGGTAAAACCTAAAGCCTGTCTGAAAAGCAGATGGGTGTCCTTGTCCTTTGTTCTCCTGCTCAAAACAAAACAAACATGGGCCAAGAAATAACTTCCAACCCCATTCTGATGATTCCCCTTCTATTTAACTGTTTTTGATATCATCAACATAAAAATCACTTCTGTTGTCTCTTGTTCTGAGTTTTTTTGTCTTGCCTTTCCTGCTGCCTTTATTGTGTTTAATTCATAATACATAAAGTTACAATACAGCCACGGCTTTATTTTTGTTGTGATATTTTTTACAGACCTCAGCCTAATATTAATCAATGATTCTTGCACTAGAAATAAGCACAGTTGTTTTTTCATGACCATTTACCATCCTAATCCTTAGGGCCTTACCAGGCCAGTTTTTTCCCTTGCTTTTTCCCCCTCACACACAGTGGATATACCACAGTCCGTATATGATCACAAGCTCTCAGCATGGGCACCTGGACTCACTACGCAGGGCTTAAGCATGTGCGTCCATCGCTGCCGGATGGCTTCGATCCCTTCGTTTGTTTTAACATGGCATCTAATACACATTGCCATTTCTTAGTCTTCGTAACTGTTAAATGTTTTGGGAAATAGTTTTTACTTTCAGTATTTACTGATCTCTTTTTTGTCGTGTTTGATATGACTTTACGTCGTCTTGTCACGTTTTCATTCACAAAAAATTGGTTGTAA
Source organism: Botia almorhae (assembly GCA_036877575.1). Lineage (NCBI taxonomy): Eukaryota > Metazoa > Chordata > Actinopteri > Cypriniformes > Botiidae > Botia > Botia almorhae. The sequence continues at coordinate 103,876 of JAZGTJ010000101.1, read as the reverse complement.
ATATGTGACAGCACTGTGTCCAGGACTGAGGCTGTCAATATTACTAAATTGCAGACAATGAATGTGAGTCACTACAGTACAACAACATAATCAGGTCATCAGCACAAAGCAGAGAAATACAATGCTTTGAGAGAAACCATTTCTATTAACTTAATACATCATCAACAACATGTAACCATGAAACCATGAACACAAGCCATATATAACACATAAAATCCGTAAATCCAAATGTAATACGACATTTGAACATGTTGGAATTTAGAAAAGTTATTATTTTTATGTTAGGCTTTCAACATACTGCAGCTGTAGTTTGTTGGCGCCATCTAGAGTTTTTGTGGCATATTCATACACAGACCTATAGAACCACGACATATAGGCTACCGACGTCTTAAACCAAACCTTATTGGTTAATGTTTTCTCTAGAACAAGCCAAATACGCCCACTCTCTCTATCTGTACACCGTGTGCTATCTGAATCAATATTATATAGGTGTTTTTTAACCACTCCAGAATGTCTTGCCAGCATGAAAAAACATATATAAAGATTATGATCCATGGTCTATTATAGACTTAAGTTTTTAAAGGATAGAACGAAATAAAAAGTAATTAAATCACATGCTATGTAAGCACACAATTGTTTCGCACAAAAAATATGCTTTGAGTTTCATTAAATAGCATATTCCTGGCAGATTGGCAGTGATAGGCAAAGATGAATAACAGTCTTCTTAATGTATTCTATAGGGAAGCATTTGGTATTGCAATGATAATTTAACATAACTTGCCTGCACCCTTCAGGCCAAAATACAAGACTTTTAAGTAGGTCATCAACAAACATTAATACAATGACTACAAATTAGTTGAGTATCGCTTCAAAACAATCTCAAATGGACAAATAACTCAGTAATGATTATCTGTGTCTTTCCTGTTGTTGTTTTTATTTATTTATTTTGCCAGTTGTGTCTGGACAACCTTAGAACCTTGTATTTATTAATGATAATGATCTCTGACCACACTTCTTAGGTAATCTCTTGACTTCGTAGATGCATGAAGGACACACTGTACTAGATCATTTGGTTAGACAACAGGGTATAATTATTTTTGCTTAGACTTTTTTCTTTTTTTCTCTTTGCTGACCCTCTCTAGGAGCACCCCAGGTGATTAAGCCATAGTTCCAGCTGAACATTTTGTAATTATACTAACCACTAACAGCCTGACAATTATAATAATTGGGATTTAAATAGTCTTTAGATTGTAGCAATTATTGCACTTAGAAGTCCTGTCACGTAATTATTAGTTTCCAGGGTTATGACACTAAGATTTGGGGCTTCCATCTCAAAATGAGCGGGTGCTGCTAAAAAAAAACAGGAACTGGGAACAGAACAGTTATTGAGTTTAGATTTGCTCTGTCACTAATCTGCTTTTGGGTAAGACACTCATTCACTGCTCTGCATAAAAATTAAGAACGTCCTTTTAATCGATCTTCTGTGTGTTGTTCTTTATGATAATAATACATTAAATGCCAATTAGGGAATGTAGAAAATGTAGAGGAAAAATGTAGAGGAAAATACAAAATGTAGAGAAAAATAATATTAAGGTTTCAATAGGTAATATTTTAAAATGTTCATGGACTGCTGATTTAATGCAATTTTAAGTAAACTTAGTAAGCACACAAAATAAACAGTTAAATGGTTTCAGGGTGACTGTGGAATATTATGGGATATTCTGTATTTTGCACACTCTGCATTGTTTCTGGGGATTGCAAAAAATATCTGTACTGGTCTAATGTGCAGGGACAAGCTGTCTGTATTTGCTTCTCTCTGTGTAACAGTAACCAAACAGGTATGCAAGGCCCACATCTGCACCTTTATTGTTTGGAAATACTGAAATCTCACGGATTGCTACAGAATAGGGGAACAGTTGATAATTTAGAGTACTCTTGTTGGTACTGTCAATAAATGAATGCCTAGAAACTACTTCTGTAATTTCCACATATTCTATGACAAATAATCAACCTAATGAATAAACAAGTTTAATCAAAATTTATTTTGGTGGTTCAGATGTGACCCGGACTTGTTTTGTGAGATAATTTACCACACATAGCCAGTCTAAATAATGCTACAAGAACAATCTGTGCCGAATCCCTGCTTGCTTAAATCCAATTTAATTTATTTGTAGGGGTTCTATGGGTATGTGAGACAGATTAACTGACTTCAGTACCCACAGCTTTATGAAGATGAAGTTAATTACCTACAGAGAAAGAGAGAGAGATATACAGAGAGAGTGAGACTTTTTCAAGGATATCCAAAAAAAATGCTTGGAGAGATTTCATAAAAATGTTTATTTTTAAGACGATGAATCAAACCTTGTTGCCATGTCACATGATACAAACTTCAGAAACTTGGATTTTTAAAATCTGTCCACAAGCACAACACCTCTCCCATCCATCATGAACATCACACAAACTCGACGACATCATCAAAGGTGCCTCTCTTTGAGGGCAGTATTCGTGAACACAGAACACATTGGCATCATGCTCCAAGCTTCTCTATGTACATATAAGATCTTGTGATGACTGAAAAATGATGAGAAACTATTGGATAAAAAAATGAAGCTTCTTTTGTAAATATTACCGTTCATGAAGGAACGGTAAACGTACAAAGAGGGGATGACAAAGTGCTCATAGTCACAAAAACCACTGTTAAAAAACTCTCTGAAACAGAGACATAATTGCAAATTTAGACAACTTATCCCATCTTGAAAGACTGAATGGATCTGTTTGAATTATTATACAATACCATAATAATAATGTATAATGAACCACAATTTTTCAATGCATGGAAAAAGTTTTATGCAGTTTGACTTTATAGGCCTTACATATCTTGACCATAATATTTATCCATTCTGGTTTTATGTATTCGTGTGAACTTATTTACAATGTATAAATGCAAGAAAACAATGCAAGTTCCAGATGCATCACTGCAAAACACTGTAGTAACATGTTGTTTATAGAATACAAAGGTTGTTATAAAGGTATATTAGGCAACCGAGATGAGCAGGGACTACATTGAACAAATCCTTTAGCCAAACGTCAGAGGAAATGGGACTTTTTTTGGCCATGTAATTTTCGTCTAATGGTACACAAAGTGAAGGCTTTCGTTTGGGGGGCTAATTCAATAGTCCTCTCATGTTGATCTCGCATTCTTTTCCACTGCCTTCATCACTGTTTGTGAGCTTCTCCTTTGGGCTGGAATTATTTGGACTGGTTTTATTTCTTTCATCAATCTTAGGATTTGTTGTCTCTGAAATGGGAGCAGTTTTTATTTTTTACTGTATTTTATACTGTAGCTTACGTTGAAATGTCCACTAATATATGGTCTACTATGGTCAGTTTCAAATGATTTGGCTTTTACAGCATATAGACCTTAAGAGAGACTACATTTACAACGTGCTTATACAGTTTATACATTCCCTAAGATTTAGCTTATTGCCTTCGCAGTGCTAGCAACATGCTCTACTAGTTGAGCTACAGGAAGGCTATTACAAGCATTGGTCTGCTGAGGTCTTTCATTGCATCGCTCAGAATAACTGAATTTTCACATATACTTGGAAAAGAAGATACATCAGCACATCTTAGCTTACCTTTTAGGTTTAAGTGATGGCCACCATCTGCTTCACTGCCTCCAACTGCATTATTGTCTTCCTCGCTGAGTTCAACTATCCGCTGTCTTGCACTCTCAAAAACAGACTTCAAAACGACGGAGTCCTCGTAAATCTAAGACACAGGTGAAACATTTAACATTCTCCACACAATTCACCTGCAATATTCCTAACAAATACCTTTTTGCCTGCACAAATATTCAGACCTAATTTGCTCAGTGAATTACAACTTTTGTTCTCACTGATAAAAGCACAGAAATTCAATTATGTTAATGTGTCACTTAAATTATGTTAGACATTCAAAAAACCTCTCAGCTATTTGCATAAATATTAAACCTTAAATATTTACAAAAAATGTACACCCTAAAAAAAGTTTACACAGATGAAGAACGATTCCCTGCTGCTTTACAATTGGCCTGTGAATTGGCCTCATGAATCTCAAGGCCAATAAAGATCATTCAAATGAAAGTCAATGTTGTAGTGAAACATCTGTGTTAACTTAGAAAGAACGAAAACCAAATTACAATGTAAAACATACATTACATGGTTCTCTGGAATAAGCGATTCTGATTGGTCAGTCGAAACATTCCAAGGTGGGCCATTCCCCGGTAATGACCACTAAAACTGATGGCATACCACTCATTTGTACTGTAAGCCATCTTGGCTAATACTATTTATGTATTTTATGTTATTACTCTGCTGGCTTAAATGTATTATAAATTAGATAAATATTAAAAATATTTCAGATCAATATTTTGTGTTCAGTTTACTTATGTGTCGAGTAGCCATGTAATACGCAGGATAATGTACATCCAGTCAGTTTTTATTGCAAATGAATATGGCTGGATGTACGTTATCCCTTACATAGACAAGAGCATATATACTGCTGCAAGACACTGTAAATACAACAAAGAATTTGAAATGTTTTCAGAAAGACTTTTTAAAGCTTGACTGAACCAAGAATATGTTTGCGATGCACACCTGAGATCCTTCCAGATTAAACGTCTGAGCATTATGACACATCAGCATAACATCCTTCTCCAGGTCTGCAATGCACCGGTATTTGTGATTACGAACCCTCTCCTGCATGAACAAAACCCAAGTTGCGTTCAAAAGAACGAAGGAGAGCCGAAAGCAACAGCAATAAAAAACTCCTATTGCATTTACACACGCGAGTAAGCTTTTAAATGAATAACGGATATTTTATTTTCTGATAACATCTCTGCCACCTCTATCACTCTCAGACCCAACCAGCAGTAACACGCAATCTGTATAACAGAGTAAAATTGATCTGCTTCCTGAGCTGAAAGAGGCAGTCAAGGTAAAGATACGAACATGGTGAAGAATGGTCTAGTGGAAAATGTGGAGATGAGAAATACAGGTTTGGGCAGTAGGAAACTAGAAAAGGAACAGAGACAGTCACGATTGTGGGCTGACAAATACACGTTGGCAGAAAAATCAAAATATGATTGATAAGTTGGAGATACTATAGGAACATGAAAAGGTTACAAGTTCACCCTGATCCTCCTAAAGTCCACCGGCTTGCGGATGAGCTCGTAATACTCTGGCACCTCCTTCCTGGAAGGCAGCTGAACGAAACCTTTACTGATCTGTCGACCCAACCTGAGGAATGGTGATATATCAGTTTGTAGCGAAAGAAAAGCTGGTATTTATTTCTGAATGTTTTCTGACAATGACATTCTGCCTGTTATACATTGTTTCTTAAGCTTGGTAATGCTCTTCATATTTTAAAAATCATAAATATTCATAAATAACATTGATGTATTCACAATTCACAGGGCCTAAGTGTGTGTGTTCACATCTACTGAGTACTGACGTGTCCTTGTAGTTGATGACCATATCCACGATGGTGTTCATTTGTTTTGTGAGTTTGGGAGGGTTGGGGGGCAGCTTCTCAGCTGGAGGGCGACCCCGTCGCTTTTTGACCTTCTCCACCACCTCCTGGCCAGTCTCTGAGCCCTGGTTGGCTTGATTATCGCTTTTTCGTTTCTTCAAGTTGCTTTCCTCCTCCATAACCTCAGACAGTCCGTTCTGGATAGCCTGAGACTGAGGAGAAGATATAATCCATAGGAACAGTGGAACGAATTGTTATGGGATTTTGCAGTATTGCAAATATAACAATGTGATAAAGTGGAATTTATGAAGAATATGAGATATAAATGAAATATGTTGGCTGAACTCTTCAATTATTGCATAACAAAAGGACACAAAAGGACAGGAAAAGATAAGGTCAGCATACCACAGATATAAAATTTAGAAATATATTAACAGACTTTCTTGTTAATAATAAACGTTGTAAGAGTTTGTAGACTTTAAGACGTTTCTTATTTTTTCGTTAAGCACTCATTTTAAGCATTTAAGCAGGTGATGTGTGTGCTATTGCAATTTGTGTGTGCTATTTTGTGTTTGCTAATAATGGGATATAATTATGCTCTATAAACACCAGTTTCTTTTAGAAGACTACAAACTACTACTTAATCTGTCTGTTTCAGATGATTTTGTCCTATTTAGATTTTACAGTGGGTGTGACAACACAACACTCCAAATATCTGGCTCCAGAATCCCTTGGCAAAACCAAAAGATTAAAGCCCTATTCAACACACCAGGTCTCTGCTGTATTGTTGTTTGCTAATAGAAGATTCTACTCCTGATGGCATATTATTGGTGAGTTACATAATTGTCCATAACGTTCGAAAATTATAAAGTTTTCTTACTGCTAAAAAATAACGCAAGCTTCATAAGTACATAAACCATATCATAAACAAGCAGTAATATTAATGTAATGTTTTTATTGTATTCATGTTTGTATGCAGGGAAAAATCATATAGAACTGTGAAATTGCTCACAGTATCATTAAGTTCTCCTTAATATTTGTCTAGTGACGAGTCACAGGATGTTGCCAACCATCACTCTTTTATTTAGAAATCACAGACTCTTAATGACAATCACTGTGTTGGCTAGAATGCCCCATTAGATGGAAAAGATCAGCTCGTGTCACCTTTTGAAAATATATTATTTTAAATAACCATCCAAACAAGATAGTCAGTCTTAAACTACAAAGCAGTCAGATGAACTCTCTGGCTTTTCATCCTGACAAACTCCCAGATCCAAACCGATGTGTGATGCTGATCACCATCAGGGATCAAAGTCTTGGCTGCATGTCTCAACGAGGTGAGCTGCCTTGCAGCCTTCAACCCCATCGAACATGAGCAGCTGCATTTGCATCTGTTTAATATTTGAATAGCTCTTCTGGATACGTCACAAACTCTGTGTTATCCCACACAGGGCTTCTGGAGAGGCAGGAGATGTGGTTACATGGATCTTCATTCCAATCTTGAATGAAATGACTGACATTTACGGCAAAGCTAATCTCCTGCCAACACGCCGGACATAACGAAGGAATGACATATGGCTAACCATACACAGCGCTTCAGACAATTCACTGAACATGTCCCAATAACAACGAGACATGATGTCGCCTCTTATCAGCGTGCACGCGTCTCACTCCTATGTGCAAGGGAATAAGCATAAACAGAACGTGCAGATGAACGCATGTGTGCATGTGTGTGTGTAGCCTGTGTGAGTCTGTGTTTCACACAAAGGCAATTAAAGTGCAGAGATATGCTTGCCGCAGCCACTGCTGGCACAGACAGCATATGAGACGGATGAAAATATGAATTCTTAGTACGCTTTTACGCAGGCAGTGCCAGCCACTGATGTCTAAATACACACAGAACACTCACACACACATATGCACAAACACCAAGACATAAATTAGACAAAACAAGGTACAATGCACTGACATGAGAACAGTCGTAACACCCCCCCACTTCCCCCCCAAAAGCAAGGATTTCATGCAAACCCCCCCACCACCACACATGCCTGTACACACAGGCACAGGAGAAATATGAAAGAGCAGGCGTGCAGAGAAACACACGGAAAGCATTTATTCACATGCACCCCAAGGGAACATGTGGAAGGAAAGAGGCCTAATAATCAGCAGCATAATAATGGAATGTACACACACACACACACACACACACACACACACACACTTTCATGCACAGGCACAGCAATTGGTTAGAAAAACAGACAAAAACATGCTGAATGTTTGTCCTCAAAGCAGAAAAGCACATTTAGAAATGTTTCAAGTCAATCCATGGTGCGATTCCCCCAACACACAAAATGTTGGAACAGACCCTTGTTATGATACACAAGTCTAAAAAGCCCATGTTCAGTGCACTACTCCTTTAACTTCTAGCATCAGAATCCACACAAGCAATTTGTCTGGCCAATGTTTCCCTTCACCAGACACAGTTCACACTTACACACATATATAAACACGCTCACAAGCATTCCCTCTCTCTCTCTCTCTCTCCCTGTCTGTCTGTGTGACCATGTGCTGAAGTCTGGTGTGATTGTGTGCTCTATGCACAGGAGAGAGAGCAAGTGAGAAGGAGAGAGAGAGAGAGTGTAGGAAGAGAGAGAAAGGAAGAGGGCGATTTACCTGACTGTGGTCTCTAGGCTGGCTCCAGTCTGGAGGAAAGAGAATTAGCAAACCAGCATTGCAGCGCGCAGCCAGTCTCTTCATCAGCTGATCACTCAAAACGCACAGCCTGAAAGGGGGGCGAAAAGCGCCCAGCTTTTCATACACAAATCAATTGGCGTTAGGATGTTGAGAGAGGGAGAGAGAGCAAAGAGAATAGAATAACTGTGAGATGCCTTTCTGCTAGTTTGTCCCCGTGGAAAGGCCTGCTTGCTTTTCTCTCCCCCTTACACAAACACACTCTCTCTCTCTCTCTCTTGCTCACTGCATGTTTTAATATCGACTGTCGCAATCTGGTTTCTTTTCCCTTTTTTCCTCTCTCTCTCTCTCTCTCTCTCTTTGCTTTCATGCTCTCCTTCAGCATCCTTAAACGCCCCTCTGTTAAAGAATCAGGCTCAGTTTTTGTGCCGATGCAGATGGTTTTTGCAAGCTTTTCTACCTTGAGAGGATTCCAGGGTGGTTAATGGTGTGTTGCACACACTTTCATACGCACGCACACACAGGCACGCACATAAATTGGTTAATGGCATGTTTGCATCTGCGTCTGGGAGCTTTTACAACATGAAAGAGTGCAGACTTTCTAGAAGGATCATTTAGGGCTATAAATATTACCAAATAGCCACAAAAAATGGTCTCTCTCTGCTTTCCCATTGAGAATGAGATTAATAACTTTTAAAGCAGCTCCGCACAGAATTCACGTGTAGCTATAGACATATTCTTAATTATCTTTTGCAGGAGCTCAGAGGTCTCTTAACTGTGTAATTACTATTCTTGGTCAAACACGATTGGTTGATGGCAGACCAGAGACACATATTTACTTTAAAATGCCTTTGTATATCGTTTGTGGTGTGATAATGTTCAGTAATGAGGTATTTATCCAAACTACATCTTATCAATGCTTTTTAATTTACTCAAGTTTGTTTATCACTAAAGTGCTAAAACAGTAATAAAGCAGGAGATAATTGAATTTAACCAAATAGACTTTGCGATAAAGCGGACAAAATATTGCAAGGTGGTAGACGCCCACAAAAGGTATGCACGGAGACTGTATGCTTAATATTGCATGCACAGCAGTATAATATACCCTGTAAATAGTTCTTCATGTAAATAACAGTGATGTCATATTGTGTTCTCTTCATATTCGCATTTTGTGAACTAATTATACATTCATTACATCCATTAGTTTGTTAAAGGCAACAGAACTTTCTATGAGGTTAAATTGTCATCAGAAATTGCTGTGATGAGTCATACTCATTGCTTTTATGTTCAACTTAATACTTTTCATGAATGAAATATGCCTCACACGTGTCTGTTTATAATAAGATGCAGTTTCATTTAAATTTTCATTTGCCATGGAAACAGCTTAATTAGAGGAGACGGTTTTTCATTGATCAAGTATTCATTTAAAAAAAAAATCGAAAAACATTTCTGACCAGACTGTGCAAAGTAGCAAATACTGTTTGGCTGTGGAAAAGCTGATTATTATATTAGCACACGTGTTTCATTATGGTTATAGCTATAATGTTAAATTTCATATGCATGTTTTGCTATCAGGTCGACAAGGGCATTTTGGTAAAACGTCTCAGGCGGTTGCTATGGCAACACCACGTTTTACTGGCTGCAGACCGCACCGAGCTGTAATGCTATAGCATTCCATCACAAAACACAGACACACACTTTGTCGTCCAGACACATTTAGCTGAACGTTTTCAAACACAAACCACTGAACTACATAAAGAAAAGCTAAAGCTGGAAAATATGCTAAACTCAAAGAAGCAAAGAAGCCAAGAAGTTCCAAGATGTCATAGAGATGTAATTTAATAGATGCACATCTACATATGCATCATGTATATACAGTATATTCAGAAAAAACACACAAAAGGCAAACCAAGACCTTTAATCACCTAAAAGCATCTTCAGAACTTACTTCATACTACAAGCAATTGTTTGTATAATAATTTTACATATATGAGTTGTCATAATTAATTTTCCCCTTTAATACAGTGTATCTGAGTGGAGAATTGTAGATGCAGTGCTAAATATTTTGTTACATTTGTCATTCTCTCCATACGCTGTATTTATAATGACAGGTTGTATCGCTTAATCTTTTTGTCATTTTTACTGTAAAAAATATGATTCTGTAACTGCATATGTCCTGCACTCAGACAAAGCATTATCATGCGGCAGAATGCATTAATATCAGATGGGATTTTAGGTAACAACATTGTTTCAAGCGAAAGGGAAATATAAATATATAGTTCATTAAAAAATGATATTAAGGTACATGCAAATTAAATGAGTTTGTAACAATGGCATTAAAATCTTCCAATACAGTCTCTAGGGGGTGGGGTGGGGTGTGACTGTATGTAAACCCAATCCTTGTCTTATTGTTACTGTACACAGTTTTGTCATGTGAATTTATATTTAGAAAGGGGCCATTTTAACGTTGCCTATAAGAGGACATAAAAAGGGAAACTAATTTGGGCTTATAAAGAAAAAAAAATGCATTTCCTGCAAAATAGTCCACAATTATTACATTCCACTATATCTATATGGTCCAATGTTTTAAATGCCATCTTCTAATAAAAGTTGATATAAGGTATCATGAAGCATATTTTGGTGCATGAGAATTACCTTTGTATCAATGCAATCCTTCCTTACAGGACAACTGGAGTAAAAATGGCTCAGCTTACCCCACCCTCTCCTTACGCGTAATCTGCAGTTCACCTTGTCACCATTAGATGGCAGCATTACTACACGTGCGCCGTAGAACTAGAAAATATTGCAACTTTGTAATGCAATACAAACACAAGGTGGTGATGCAAGCACACATTTATTTTGTGAATATAGACTTAACGGGGTCAACAATTAAAAATTTTAGATTTGTGAATACATAGTAAATACTAAAAGCAATACTCTATATGAAAATAAAAATCAGCCTTTAAAATATTAACAACAATAATAAACTGTAACCTAAAATGCATCTAGCTTATATATTACCTTATCTAAATTAGAATATATAAAACATGCATGTTTCCAAATAAACTGTTAACATTACCAAACAAAATTTAAATAAGCTATTATCAAAGTGCATAACTGTATATTTATTTCTGAAATAGATAATAATTGTCAGCAATGAGCAGGAAATATTATTTGGCATATATTGCAGAGCCTTTTTAAATCTCTTTAGGCTCACCTGCACTATTTAATATTAAACATCTGTGAATATATAACCTCATACTATCATACTCATCTCAGTCAGTTCTGAGGATGTCTGAAGAGAGAAAGATCATGGCAATATGTCATATCAGTCAGAAGAGCTAATGCGTGCTGATGCAGGTGGAGTCTTGCTACGAGGAGATCCCTGTGGATGCGCGCACACACACACACACACACACACACACACACACACACACACAAAGGAACAGTAGTGCTGTCGATCAAAGCGTGTGATGAATGTATGTTATTAGCAGCTATAAGAGAATACAGGTATATACGCCAGATTATTAGGAGTAGTAGAAAAAATTCGTACCCTAGTAGAACTGCCCTTTGAGTAGTTGACATGAGCATAGAGAAGCATAGCGATGTCTTTGTGTCCAGCCTCCAGAGCAATGGAAAGAGCAGTACTCTCATCCTACACACACACGCGCACGCGCACACGCACACACACACACACACACACACAAGAACCAGCACAGAAACAAATCTCAGACAAATGTAAGAATTTAGAAAAAGCCATAAATGTAATGTAAGAAACCATCTTTTTGTAAGATAATACAACATTTTTATTGTATTAAACTATTGTTTTCTTTCTGTTATAGTGATTTATTAGTTACTCACATTGTCAGTCAGTGTAGCGTCACAGCCTGACTGGGCCAGTAACAGTTTGACGATGTCTACATGGCCGTGTTCACCTGCACACATGAGAGCGGTCGAGCCCTCGTCATCCTGTATGTTGACCTCTGCTCCAGCAGCAAGCAGAGCCCTCACCATATCTATACGCCCATGACTGACTGCCAGCATTAGAGCAGTCTGCCCGGCCTGAGGAGAAAATAGCACAGTACCATTCAATGGTTCACGGAACCATTCAAATCTGATCAATCTAATCAAACAGATCAATGTTTAGAAGAGGAACAACAACACAGGCACCTGGCTGGCCTTTGCATTGACATCTCCTTTGCTAAAGAGTTCTTGCACCACCATCATGTCTTCCTTTGTTTCCACGGCAGCCAGAGAAGCAAGCATTATGGGAGTATAGCCAGCCCTGTTCTGATGATCTATATTACACACTCCTGCATGGGAAGAAATGAACGATGGCCACAGTTTCAACTCTTTCATTAGAGAACCGTTAATGTATTAATGAAACATTAAGTAACAGCATCCTCTTTTGCATTTTACAAAAATTTAAAAGAGCATTCATGCAGTCTTGGCACACTCTCAACCCTCACACAGAATGTGTAATTATTAAAATAATACAGCAAATCACAGTACTCTGAACTTACTCTGAACCACTTAGTAGTTCTTATTTATTGGTAGTTGTTTTAAGCAGTAAGGTTAGGTTGTTAAAGCTGTACACAATACACATCCTTGATTGCCTTGTTGCTTTTATAAAACAGTTATTCAGTAATTATAATATTAAATATGTTATATGTTTAAGTAAAATCAATAAATGATACACATAAACCAATAGCACAGCTTTTAACAAATCAGCACCCAGAACCCAGGAATATTCATTTTATAAAACTGGGTTTAGATGAGTACTGTAACTATACAGTATAAACAACAGGATTTAAAGTACCTGCAGCTAGCAGAATCTTTACTACACTAAAATTGGAGTGAGACACGCTGTAGTGGAGGGCTGTGTTGCCGTTTTGGTCAGCCATATTGGCCACATAACACAGCACATCCGGAGAGACAAGTCGGCAGGCAAAGAGGAAATCCTCCACGGTCTGTGGGCAAGCCCTCTTCTGACTGGACACACAGAACCACTCCTGCTGAATTGTGTTAAGGCTGGAGCGCTTTTAAAGACAACAGAAATTTTCCATTAATTTCAATCCAGAAATTGTGCCTATTTTTTATAGAGAAGGAATGTTTCCAAGAATGCTATTCCTTTGAGACCCACTGGGCATTGATGATACATTAAAACCCCACAGACACATTTTAGACAATTACTTCACCACACAACGCCAAGCACAGAATGACACTCCTAACACAGAGAGTATATGCAGCAACTCTGTAATTTTAAACTTCCCACAATTGCAACCGAACAATCTGATCTATATGCCAGTAGGTAATTATGGGATGAGGCTTCGAGCGAGTAAACATAGAACAAATCAGCAACTGGGCTTTTCATACTGTGAAAGGCGGTTCCACAATTCAGTCCAAGTAAATCCATCTGGGTTGACCCTTTTTTTGCTTTCTTTCTTGAGAATTAATTCCCACAAATTAAAATTGTGGTTAGGATGGCTCAACAATCTCTGAACAATCTCTGATCTAGTACACATATGTATTATCAGTTTGAAGTATTAAAAAATCCATCTTTGACATTACAGGACATACAAATATATTACTGACGGAGATTTGTTCTATAGCTCACCAGTTCTCTGTTGGATATGATCTTACTGCCACTGAGATGAACCTCCAGAGTCTGGCAGGCACAAAGCATCTTCTCGCTAAATTTGTATCTACACAGTAAAAAAAACAATGTACCATGATAACTGTCTGAATTATTACATTCTGCTGGGTGGTTCAACACTGATGTGAATAAAAATGTATTACTATAAACATTAACCTTTCTTTTCTTTTAGGAATCTTCACTTTATCTCTGGCACTCCCTTCCTTTTGCCTCTTTTCTCTTTTTTTCTTCACCTCATCCTCAGAATCAACACCCCCGAGCTGTGAACCCTCAATACTTCCATATTGAGGACTCCAAAAAAAGAAAGATTACGAATTAAACTCAGTTATATTAAAAACAGTTATATATATATATATATATATATATATATATATCAGCATATATATGCATAATTTCCAATTTATTAATTAAAATCATACATTATATACACAATCTGGTAAAAGACTGTTAGCGTTGAATCAACATTTATAAGCTCCATTTAAATAATGAAAGCCTTTATTTACCTACGAGGTGCAGGCTTTGGAATATTGACCTCATCTGTGGACTTCTGATTAATGCTTTTCCTTTTCATGATGGACCTGAGACAGCGATCATCACTAGGTGAGCCTGACAAAAATGAGAGATAATATTTCGATTAAATTAATAGGATGGTCGACTAAACCTGACAGTAAAACTGGGAATGCCTAAGTGCAACTCCTAAAACATTTCCTATTCGGTCCCAGTCTGCTGCCACATTATCTAAACAAAACCCATCTGCCAGGTACAGCACCAACAAACACCTGTTGAAGACTCTTTTTGTTCTGTTTTAAAGATTACTGAAAGTGAGGCATTCCTGCCTTTCACAAACCGTGTACCAAACAGGCTTCCAGTGTAGATGGTATTCATGTCTGTCTACCACAGACCAGAAGACATGAGAGCATTCCAGAATCCCAAATATTCTAAGTGTAGGGCTCATTCAGCCAAAAGACAAACCAGAAAGAGCTATTTTTTAACCTCCTGTTCACATTCCACTGAATAGAGGAGGGCTTAAAAAGATTCCTCTGAAAAATATCTCTACTGAGGTCTACTTTCTGTTGCTTTCTGCATCAGACATGGAGTTCGGTTGGGTGGTGTCAGTCTGAAGACTTCTGACTGTGATTTTATACGTTTGTTAGCTAACTGACTTGAGTTGCTTCTGACACAAGCCATCATACCATGCAGAGCAGCAGACATCTGAAGCTCCATTTGATTCGTCTGTTTGATCCTTGAACTACCATCCATATTTTGTGCCTGGCTTTGCCCAATGGCTGGGAATTAGAAAGAAAAATGCAAGGAATCCATTAGGTTTGTGGTTATATTACATGAACCATTTACACAAACCATTTAAAATGCTCAGAAAATGCTTTGAAAGTAACACACGCACACATAAATACACTTTCAACATTACCTTCATCATGTGTATCTAAATGACCATGAGACTGAAGGGTGACCTCATCTTTTGACCCAGGGTGACTGCCGGTTAACAGGTCCTGTTGTTCTTTAAGTAACTTTTGCATGCGATCTATGTAATGATCAAGTCCAGGCTCTGATTGGGGATATATCTGCAAATGCAAAGGTGTAAACATGTGACCCTCCGCATCGCGTATCCTCCCATCCCCCACCTCTACGCCGATGCTACGTGTCTTGATGGGATCTGGCAAACAGGAAGGACCGCACGCAATGTTCCGTGTACGAAGCCCAATCAAAATATTCTCATTGATATTTGTCAATCCAACGCCAACATCACGTGTCATGACCTTAGGTGCACCATGGGTATTTCTGCTTCTATCCATACATTCAGCAGTTCCCACGGAAATGGAGCGCGTTTGAACAGCAGGCACTCGATCGCCAACCTTTCCATCTCCGACTGCCAATGATCGGGTGCTTAAGTGTGCGGTGTTGGTATGTCTCTCTCTAGTTAGTGTGTGCTTTGTGTTGGTGCTGGCTTCAGACATACAGGCCTGTGAAGTACCGGTGCTACGGGAGACTGTACAGGCAGCTGTGCAGGTACGCTGGGAGATGGTCTGTGGGGCCGCCATGACAGCTAAGTCACTGCATCGCACTCGGTCAGTGACGGTTCCCTGGGACATTAGTGATTTGACATTCACATCAACCACACAGTCACCTGAACATACTGTTTGACACGTGATGCTCCTCTTTTTAATTGTCTCCAAGGTAATCGTGCTAGCGTCACACATATGCATTGTAGTTCCAACACCTTGACTGCAGGTTGGCACACACTTGCTTCCCACACATTGATCTTTTTTCTCTACTTTTTTGTGCACTTCCCACTCTTCCATGGGTATGTCTGGGCCACAGGACACAGCCCTCATCTTGGGCACGCAGGACACCCCAACAGCAACAGAAATATATTCTGGCCCTCCCCCAACAGAGGAATGTACAAGGTGGGCATGGTTTCCAACACCAAGAGTTTGAGTTTGTGACCCAGTTTGGGTGGCGGTGCATTTTACCTGCGGTTGTGCGCTAGAACTCTTGTCAGCACGATTTCTTACTTCCGCTTCTCGCAGTTCGCTTCTCAGCTTGCACATTCCTGCCTTAAGCATTGCCTCTTCAAGCTCTGCCTCCAGAGTTTGCACCCTTCCACTCAGAAGTCGGATGGTTTGTTGCTGCAACTCAGCTTCTACTTCCCTGTCAGAAACCAAGCCAAGCATAGTCTCTGTGACATTGACAGCTACCGATTTCATCTCAGCTTTGTCATCAACACCCTCATGAACATTTTCACCTTTTATAGCCACATAGTTTAAAGCCCCCATCCCAAAGCCAGAGGATTGATAAGTCTCAAGACGGGCATCTTGGATCTTCTTCTCAAGCAGTTGCATTTCAACACTGAGCTGGTTGAACTCCGTCAAACCAGAGAGGCCACTGTGCTCCCAATCTTCCATCTCTTCAGAGGATTCCTTATGGATCTCCTTAACTTCATCAGGCTTACTGAGGTCTGATTTTTGGCTCTTGACCAAGGCGGTCAACTGTCTCTTTTCTTCCTGCAAAACAGATATTTTTACTTGCAGGACAGGTATGGCCTTTACTTGCTCCTCCAGGTCTTTTAGTCTCTGTAATGCAGCTGCCATCTGATCTCTGACTAACTGGAGATGAAGTGGGCTCACACTGCTCACAGGAGATGCCCGGCCAGAGCCTGAAGGACTGATCTTATGCGAGCTCCCCAATAACAAAGTTCCTTGGTTGGGTGGGTCTAGGACTGTCATCTTAGCACCTTTACAAACGCCTTGGGTGCGGATCTGATTTAGACTAGTGTATGGGGACTGGGTACCAGTAGATCCAAAACCACCAAAACTGGCCAGCCTACGTCGTGGGTGTGGTTCTGGAGGTCCTGTCAGGGATGATCCTTTCTCATGTTCCAAACGCTTGCATGTTTCCATCAATGTCTTTTCCACTACAGCATTTGATGTGGTTGAGTTGAGATCTTGTGCGGCAGGGAGGGGTGTCCGATCTAAATTCCTCTGAGAGGCGGATAGACCTTGAGAGACCTCAGGACCTTGACTTGAGGGTTTAGGTTTGGAATGGTAATGAGGAAGAGGGGGTCTCCTTCTGTTGATTGAAGAAGATGAGGAGGATGAAGAGAGGGAGATTTTTTTGGCCTCATCACTGCTTACAGAAGACAAAGACTCAGAGGACGTCCAGTGTGCGGGGTTTATAATGCTCTGCGGCTCAGAGGCGGGGTTTGCCTCCCTGGGCCGCTTTTTAAAATCCAGTCGGTGAATGGTGTCAGTCTGCTCAATATCATCCACGTATTTAACAAAGTCTAAGTCAAGCTGGTACCCATATGGTGTATTGATGCCTAATGGGCAACTCTGGTAAGTGTCTGAAGGGATCTCACACCAGTCTGTTATAAGAAGAAAAAAAAGAACAGTTGAAAATGTTTTTTAAAGTAATATGACAACATTAGCATAAATGTTGTCTATTGTTAATAGACAACATAATACTATTGTTAGTATTATTCATAATTATTATATGTTGAATAATGAACTAAAAATACATATCCAGGATGGAAGAAACAACTACCATCCCTGAAATCACAAAATCAAGATTTGTACAAACACGTACGGAAAAGAAGAAAAAGGAAATAAACACTCATAATTAAAGTCTATAAAACTGCATAAAACGGTCCATTTACTTCATATTCACATTTGGTTCAGGTACTTAATATGATGATATTAACATCCTCAGCTTTTGAAATGTATCTGATTTCTCTCTAAATAATTCACAGCTTGCTAAGCATTCCCAGCGGCAAAGCATTCAACTGCATCTTGCAAAATGTCTAAAGAGAACATATTTATTCTCTTACCTGCAGGCTAGCATTTTCACAGGAAGGAAAGGTTCTAATACAGAACCTTCAGAACCTTTCTCTTCTTTTTCTTCGTCAAAATCCTCTCGCTCTCCTCCTCCAGGAGGCCTTCACTCTCTTATTTAGTTTCTCTCCTCCCCCTCCGTTTCTACTGACATCCTCTTTTACACACCCCAGCATTTAAAACTTTCTTTTTGGAAAAACAATACAATCCAAACTGGCTATGTTGTTTTGCAGTGTAAATACTACCAAATATGTACAAAATTTAACCCTTTCTGTTAGCCAAAAGCTGAGTATGTTAGTGAAGGCCAATTTTTGTGTTGATTTAGGAAAATTGTATTTAAAAAGCTACTGATTCCTACCTTGTTGATTAAAGCAGAAGTGTGTTTCTTGAGTCATGGCAGCTGTTGATTGATGTACTTTTTCTTTGTGGTTGACTGGAAAAGATGAAATGATAACAAGGACAAGATGAAAGAATACAAATAAAATACACAAACATCTTAAATATCATAATTCTTAATATTTATCATTACATGGGGCTTTGTTCTTCAACTTAAAGACAGTCGCTCTAACCTATAGGAACGTTAATTGTATCTTTAAATGTTAAGTAATGTACATTCTGATTAATCAGCTTCTCAAGCATTCTCTGTCTTGTTTCACAGTTATCTAGAATAGGACTGGTTAAACAGGTGTAAGACAGGTTTCTGCCCAGTTATTTGTGTCTTAGAAGGTAAAATTGAAACTGTCTTCGGCTAATTGTTTGATCATGGAACCGTATCTCATTTATTACTTTACATACATTGCCCCCTTCTGGAGACATGAAAGGTATCTCACTACAGTAAAGCTTACATGTTGATTTTAAAAGTTTATTGGTACTAATGTTTAATACATAAAGAACAAATAACCATATATTTTCATCAGCATTCATATATCCCCTAATGATAGCAGATAGAAACTGTTGACTATGAAACCCTATGAGGATAGTTTGAAACATGAAAATTCTGTCATTTACTCACCCTCATGTCATTCTAAACCCATATAACATATGAATTCAGACACTGCTCTTCTCATACAAAGAAACTAAATGGACACTGAGGCTGTCAGACTCTTACAATTTGTTTCTTAAGTGTTTTATTGAGCAAACAGGAAATCTCACAGGTCTGAAACAATAAACAGCACAATAACAGCCACACGTAACTACCACTTACTTTTCCTTCTGATTAACACAGAGATGAAGAGGATGTAACCCAGAAGAATGATGCACTGTCACTGCAGACAGATATGTGAAACACGAGACCTGCCTTGTGTAAAGCATTGTGTCAGCTGAATGGCTTGGCAGTGAGAGGACACAGACACATTAACACAACACATAAAGAGCAACACACACTGATACATGAACATCTATGCATATATTCAGACATATGACACAGGCATAAAGGAACTTATGAAAGTATGAGAAATGCATGGTTAAAAATGAATATGATGATATAGCTTTTTTTTACTTTACATTAGTTTAAGAGATAAAGAAACAAAATTAATAGATACATTTGTTTTGCACTGCATGATTACAAGTTTGAGTCTCTTATATCACTCTAAGACTTCCTTCACGTATAATATAATCATTTTTATTCACATTTCATATAAATTGAGCATTATTGTTCCTGTGGCTCAACTGGTAGAGCATGGCACTGGCAACACTAAGGTCATGGGTTTAATTCCTACATCAGAAATTGTACTGATAACATGTATAGCCTAAGGACACTGTAAATCGCTTTCAATAAAGTTGTTTACCAAATGCATAAATGTAAATCATTATTGCACTACAAATAAATAATGAAGTGAGTCATACCTATTGGTTTATTTAACGATAACCAAGTACATTACTATATTTTACGTTGTTTTACATTTAAAATGTGCTCTGGTAATTATAGAAAACATTTTACATAAATAAACTTGATAACTGCTGACTGCTGTCAGCACACTAACAGAACAACCAAAGCTTTCTCTTTCTATTACTTTAAATTCTTGATACACACAAACAAAGGCTATTTTGTAAAAATCATACCAAAATTACATCTGTGCTTTTATGGATTTACACTGCTCCTGGTACAGCCCAGTATTTCTTAGGCCCACCAGATTACACACTTGACTGCTTGAGATTAGCTGTACCACAGCACAGATCCTTAACTAATACAAAATAACTTATTTTGTTTTATGTAAAACTGAAACAGAAAATGTCACATATAACGCTGTTTATTATTGGCTACAGTGATCAATCTACTAATTCATTTCAATCCACCGTGCCCTGAAATAATATTAAACACTACAATTTCTTCTCTAAAACTTCTAGATACAGTTTTGATATTTACATTTTAACTATTTTAAATACTGTCTAAATCAAGACATTTTGGTAACGTACAAACAAATACCCAAATGACACAACGAATAACTAAACCAGAATTAACCCACTGAAAGATGTGCAGGTGTGTTTTGCCTGCTTTGTTGTTTACATACCGAGATGAAACGCAGCTGCGGATCCAGAGATGAACATACGCGTTTGTTCACAAGTTCAGCGTTTGCTTCGGGTTTACATCATATTACTTCTGCTCACCTTCAGTCAGTCCTCCCGTTATAAATTCCTATCACATACAGCTGGTCTATACGGGTCCTGCAAAACTTTACCATACTGCTTCGTGCACGTACGAAGCGCTTGCTGCTTACGCCATGACGCAGTACGGCAGGTGCGCACCAGAGTTCTGTCAAGTGTCCAATTTACTTCAACGTTTCTTTTAAACGAATTTTATTTTTTTCGTTTTAGTTAAAAGCATAAAGACAAAGAGGAAAACAAAGATGCGGTTAGTTATAGAGTGGATTGTTTATTTACATAAATGAGCTGAACCCCCAATTTGTTTATTTTGGTTAGTTATTTACATTGTCAATTAAAAAACAAAAATCACCACATTAACAAAAATGAACACTATTTTTTTTTGGAAATTATACAAATGAGAACGTTATAGTTTGTATAATTTTATACATACACGTGTTTTATTTGTTCGCATTTGCAGTGTCTTCGTGGCTCACCTTCTAAGCACTCCATACTGATTGTGAGCTGTACTTTAAAATGTGACCAGCAGGTGTCACTAAGACAAAAGAAAATTGTCGTTGAAAATTGTGTAACTTTTCAAATCATCTACACATTTAAACGTTAGGTACTATCAGGGGTAACAAGTATCAGGTATTTTGGCATAAATGATCTATAACCTTCAACATCTTATTTCCTAAATTCTGTTTGTACAATAGATTTACAATAGGCTACTTTTTGATATTTACCATTCAAATGTGTACACAAGGGAATAAAACTGGGACTAATTTCAAGTAACAACCATTAAACAGCAGCCATGCATACAAGGACACAAAGCAATCAGTCATATAGCATTTTATTAGGCAGTTGTATTTACAAACAATCTTTTAATGGTAAATTATCAGTAAATCTGTAAATTTACATTGGCAAGCCTCAATGAGGTTCATTTCTGCACAGATCATCAGCATAAATCATTTTGAAGCAAATAAGACAAATACAACAAAAGATTTTTTGTTTTTTTTATGGCTGTACAAACAGCCAGTGCTGACACTGAAATGTGCTACTAACCACAAGCTACAAAGTGGCTTTGATCTTGCTTGTGACCTAAATATGTTTTCTCATACATGGACCAAGGACAGTTTAATAGGTTTCTTGTTAAGCTTTAGCTGTTATAAAGGTCCCTTGCTATGGGTTGTAAAATTTTTTTACAGATTTTTTCCGAATGGTAAGGCAGTCAAGTTATCATTGGATTGGACTACTACATCAGGAAAAACTCTGGAGAAACAAGAGACAAAGTAATTTCTCTGGATTTGTTTTAAAGCTGGCTTGCAAGGCATAGATCGTCAAGTTTTTAAGTCTTGGTAATAAAGTTTCTGTAAGGGCAATGCAGTTTTGAACAAATAAGACACTAAACCTAATTTGTTTTCAGGAAACTAAATTTTTATGTGTAACAAATACTCAACACATCAATGAATTAAATTAAAATGACTTTTTTATATAAAATTGCTATGTTTGTGTATATCAATATTTCTATTGTTTGGCTGTAAGAACTCTGTATGCCTAAATATTCCATGAGTATAAATTTGATTTAAAAATTACTATTATCTCTAGTTTTTCAGCAATTGACATATTTATTTTTCCAGTATTTACGGGAGAAACTTTGGACAGGCAAGAAGAGAATGCATGAGTGATTTCAAATCATATTGTTTTCATTGGCTGTGTAGGAAAGATATATTTAACTCATGGAAAATAAATGCAGTTAAACTAAATGCTCCATGTCAACTGCTATGACTAACAGGCTACAGTGAAGTTCGCTCACTGTTAATTAGTTGCAGGCCTGTTCTTTTCTTTGTGCACATGGATCGAAGTAATTGTATATTGTGCATTAAACAGCGCAGCCTCACATAATATCACATGAAATCACATGCATGTAGATTGTAAAATTGTATATATCCACTTTGTCATTTACAAACAGGAATAAGCATGACTATGGATCACTGCAATTAATCAAGGCGATACAGAAAGTACTTTTTCTTTCAGAGAAAATGTAACAAAATTCCTTCTCTATTGGTTTATTCTGTATTATGATATTTTAATTTCATTATGATGCCATGCTACAAGTTTTGGATCCCTTAGCTACAAGCTTTCAAAATAAACAGTTTTCTTTTCAGTTTATAAGTTTAAAGAAACTAAAAGCCGTGTAGAGGTTTTAACACTGGTCCTTTTTAACTATAGAAACTTCAGAGGAGGAAATATGGAACAGTTGATGTTTTACAGTTGGAAGTACTTATTGTTTAAGAATCAGTTTTGTGAAACAATTAAAATAAAGTTAAAAAAAGATGACCCAGGGAACTGAATAAAACGTTGTACAGCAATATAATCAAATATTTCTAAAAAAATAATCCATCCAGTCCATTGTCACAATTTCAATATAATCTACAATCCCATTTAAAGCACTGATAAATAGAAATCCAAATGCATTTTTAAGTTCTGTATATACTTATATTTATGCAAAACGTAAGTGAATGAAAAAGTGGTGCGATTTGACATGACAAATATATAGTTGCAAAACCTAAGATATAAAAATCTACAAAATGAAAGAGGCAAAGACATTGCACTTCCTCGGGATACATGGGTGTCATACATTGGCGTCTTCCCTAAGAAAGGCTGACTCATTAGGACGTCCCTTTGTGTTGGCCCCTCCCACCAGCAGCCCACTTTTTAAGTTGGCTCCTCCTATTCAAGTGCCCTGCTCAGCTGGTCACTTTAACGAGATAGCCAGTCATGACAGTAGCCCACAGAAATTACAAGTTAAACTGTGCAAAAGCGCTTACCGCCTTATTTGTTGTCCGACGTGCCTCTTAAAGGGCCTTTTCTCCTATACATCTCTTGGTCCGCCATAAATCACAACAACGTGTACAGTACAGCTAGCTCAGTGTATAACTCACATATAAATGCACAGACACTTCTATGCCTCACTCTCCGAAAGGAAAACCTTGCTATGAAACCCAAGGAAAGACTTGTAAAACCATCTCTAAAAGAGTATTGATATTATAAAGTGGCTTAGCAATCTTTCTGACACCTCGACTGTGGCACACAAATGTAACCTCCAAGCTTATCTTCTCCTCTCACACCTTATCTCCATTCACTCCCCCCACGGACCCCTTCAACAGATTGATACTGGTGACTGCAGTGCCACTGACCAATCAGCTTGTTCATGCAAATGAGATGCATGGAGTCTTGTCTGCATGCTTATTGCTCTAAACACACTAAGAGAAAAGAGAGACAAAAGTAGAGTGAGAGAGACCAGGACTGCTGTGGATGAATACAGTTACCAGAGGACAGAGAGGTAGACAGTATTCTAGAAGAAAGAGAAAATAAAAGCCAGGAAGACAGAGGCGAGAGAGAGAGAGAGAGAGGAGAGAAGGCATCAGAAGAACCATAAGTTATCGCGCTAGCAGCTTGATGAGGTTGGCGCACATCTCAAAGAACTCTATGGTGTGACTTCCTGGGCGGGGGACAATCTCTCCCCCTGTGGAATCAACTGAGGAGGTAAGAGAGGAGGCCAGAGAGCTCTCTGCCTGCTTCCCTCTTGATATCGGAGGGGTGGAAGGTGCGGAAGCATCCCGCTTTACCGCGTCCTCGCATTCATTCTTCTCGTTCTTTAGGGTAGTCCGGTAGTTACCAACTGAGCCTGAGCGATGAGGCGTAGAGGTCCCCGATTTCCCTTCCATCATGTCATCTGAATGAAACACAACAAATATAAGCAAACAGAAGACAATCACACGAAGTAAACAAACTCCCAGGAATGCTCAACAATACAGTTAAATAACTTCAAAAGCATGACCTCCAGCATTGGTCAAAACCAAAAACAAGTGTGAGCATCATACCATCTATGCTCCTGAAGTCCAGCAAATAGGTCCTGCTGTCCACCTGGTACAGCTGGAGGCTCATCTTCGTATGCATGCCAGTAACTGGGTTCTTCCTCCGTACCCGTAAGTAGTAAGGGTTCACCACCTGATCAACCACAGAGAGAACCATAGTTGCCAAGCCTGACCAAGCTGTAAAAGATGGCAACTAAAACAATTTTCTTTCTAAAACGGATAACTCACAACGAAGACTCTGACTTTAGTTAACAATGCTCATATTGGCATAAGAACATCACGTCTTCTGTCAGTTTACACATTCTGTTCTTTGTTATTAAACCCTTGAAAACCCATTTTTGCCCTTGTGCTGTAGTGGCTCTGTATACAATTTTTCCAAGCCATTATGCCAGTAAATGATTCAAATTATATTCATTAACATGCCATTCACTCTTATCAAAGCCTCTACCATAATGCTATAAATATTACCTAGTAACTGGGTTCTAAAACATGGCGGGACTCCAAACATCAAATAATGTATTATCGTATGAATTTACAGTAGGACCCAAAGCATGTGCGTTCATCATGCTCACCTTCCACTCGTAGTCCAGTTGCTTCATTGCCCGACAGACCTCACTCATGATGTCATTTGGTCTGCTCTGGCTTCGGATGCCCAGATGCCACTTGGCCCGTCGGACACCAAGGTGCTTGGACTTTTGGGGGTTCAGCTCATCCAGCGTGTGTCGGGGGCGCGGCTGAGACTCAGCCATTAGGAAGGGCACTCTCTCAGGGTGAATCTTAGTGGTGTGATGTGCGGGCAGATCGTCCAGGAAACTGTCTGGTGGACTGGAGGCTAAATAGAAGTCTTTGGCCTCGTTCATAATGCGGCGGTTGTCTATGATCAAGTGATAAGCAACAGCAAGAGGATCCTGGTGATTTCGACTGCACAGGAGAAGAGAGCAAAGTACAGATGAGAGAAAGAACTGTTTGGTAGCATTTAGTATAAAAAGGTGGGTGCTAGAGGATACAGAGCTTTTGATGGATGGCTGTTCTGTATGTAACCTGGGGCTGAATAAAAAGCAGCCAATAGGAGCACAGCAGGTATAGGAATCTGTTTCAATATGGTTTACTGAACAGCCTCAACAAGCTGGGTGATAAAATGCCAAGAGCACATTTTTGCAAATTCTAGGTAACTGGGGGCTAAGATTAAATTAAAAAGCGCTAATTAAAAAAGCAGAGTAAATATAACATTTCGTTTTTTTAGTCACAACATAATTCCTATATTTTTATTTGTGTCCAGAGTTCTGATTTACTTCACTCCTGGTTTACTCCATCCATCCATCCATCCATCCATCCATCGCATATTTCCTCTCTGTTCATACAATGCACTGTCCCAACTGAAAACAATACATTTGTCTGTCTGACGCGATCTTAACTCCAATGTGATTCAAAAGCAGCCGAGCGGACAAACCTGTACAGGCAATTGAGCACCTCCTCTTCAGTGCACTCAAACTTCTCACACACCTCCTTCAGCGCCTCCGCGTCAATCATGTTGCTGTTGTACGCAGCGTCCTCTGGGAACAGATACTTGGGGAGATCTTGTTTAAACCACTCATCCTCCCTAAATAATGACAGCAATCATCAAAAACAGACCCCTGAGGAAAACTTACAGTTTCATTTGCAGATTCGTATTCAATACAGATGAATCTATTCCGCATGAATAAGTGTTCATGAAATAAACAGCACAGGTTGACTGTCTAACCGAATCTCTTTAATAGTGGCTCTCTTCATGGGGTCCACCTGGAGCATGTGCCTCAAAAGGCTAATGACAGAGGGATTCAGATATTGAGGCGTGAAGAAAATGCCATCGCAGATCTTCTTGAACAGTGTTGGCACATGGTCGTCGTCGAACGGCAGCGTTCCGCACAGCAGAGCGTACAAAATCACTCCACTGCTCCAGATGTCCACCTCAGGGCCTGCGTATAACCTACAGCAGAACATCTAAAGATTAGCCAAAGGATAAGCTTAAAGACCAGTCGCAAAAGACAAGACCAGATTGTATTACGGGGATAGATAACAACAAGATATTAACTTGTTGTTACCAAAACAGTTCTTCAAATCGGAAAACGGAAAGAAGGAAGGATCAAAGAACAGCTGTGAGGTAAAACCACAGTAAAGAATACAAGCGGAACAGAGATGGTACCTTCCAGAGATCACCTCAGGAGCGGCATAATTAGGAGAGCCACAGCTTGTCCTTAAGAATTCTCCATCCGACATCATGTTTGACAAGCCTATGCAATGTGATAAAGCATAACTCAGACCAGCCGAAGGAGCAATGAAACTCCACCATAGCTGGCGTGACCCCAATGTGATATTCCAAAAGCTCCTCTATGACCATTAGAATTCATTGCATTCCATGTTACATACCAAAGTCTGCAATCTTGGCATTCATGTGCGCATCCAGCAGGACGTTCTCAGGCTTTAAGTCTCTGTGCACAACCATGTGTCTGTGACAGTAATCCACCCCAGAGATGATCTGCTGGAACAAGCGCCTGCTCTCCTTCTCATCCAACTGACCACAGAGATGCAGAACAACACAGATTAGAACCATCTCTCATCTGGACTAAGCAAACCGTTCTGATTGTACTGCTCCTGCTACACATCTATTGTGCTGTTTTCATTACTGAATTCTGAAGCCATTATCCACAAATGTCATAAAAACACATCAAATTTGAAATGCCTGACAGATTCCAAGTTCAAAATGACTCTGGTGTCACAATTCCAGAAGTTAAAGCTGTACCTTTCCATTTTTACAGATGTAGTCAAAGAGTTCTCCTCCTGACACATATTCCATCACCATGAAGATGTCTGTGGGTGTGCTGATCACTTGATAACTGTCAAACAAAATAAAGTGCATCAATAATGTGATTCTGGTGTTACACTGACTATTGACATGATTAGGTTCATGATGCTATAGTGAGAACTTATCAGAGTTTCTAACAATCAATCTAACTTTAAAAAACAAACTCATTCTGTCTGTATAGTCTATGCAACTTGTATTTGAACCATGAAAGCATTTAAAATGTATTCTGAATTGCATTGTACATGTATTGTACATGCATTTTATACGTATTTAGGCATATTTAAACCAGTTAGGGTGTCATTTTAAACATCAGCACTAGTTTGTACACCTTTTCCTGCAGTTATGTTGGAAAAAACTAATAATTCCCAAGGTTTAAATAAAGGACTCTCATAGTCTTTTCTATCCACAGTAAATTCATATGGTTTCAATAATGGCAAAAAAACTGGGACTGTAAAGACCCGGACCTTAAAACAACAGAAAAACATCCAAACAGCAATCAGTGTGAAATGGACAAAAATCTAATTATTTAAACCAAAGGCAAAGCATTCAATGCGCCCCTATACTGCAAGGAAATTCCCTTCCTTTTTTTTCCATCCTGTTTCTCCATGCATGTTTTGTTATATTCCAAGCCACCAATAAACCACAGAGGGATAAAAACAAAAATGCACATGGTCACCAGAGACGTCACCCCAAAATTCCAAAAAGAAACTGTTTCTCATTCATTCCTATTACAGACTCACCACATTATACTCAATACATTAACGCTGGTTTTAACAGCACCTCTTCTAGTGCTGCTAATGATATTAAGTGAATAATATTGTAAAACTCATTATCATTACAATAGTATGCAATAAATGAAACTGCTAAGGAAGCATGGTGAATCTGAATGTGACAATGCCTCTAAATTGTAAACCTTGGTCTAAACAGTTACACTCACAGTTTGATTATATGCGGATGACGGAAGAGTTTGAGGTTCTGGATCTCACGACGAATCTTCCCCACCACATCCAGACTGCGAATCTTCTGTCGGTTCAGAATCTTTACTGCCACCTGGTGCTTGGTCAGCTCATGCTGGCCAACTGCACAGAGAGGTTAAAGAAATTATGTTTGAGAAGGTTTATCCATTATCCAGGTCACTAGAGAATGTGTTAGAAGAACAATTGGACTTGTTTAATTTCAGTACATGTTTATTATTATCAACAATGGTGGTTTTCAATAAAATCCACATTCCAAAGTTTATTCT
Source organism: Botia almorhae (assembly GCA_036877575.1). NCBI lineage: Eukaryota > Metazoa > Chordata > Actinopteri > Cypriniformes > Botiidae > Botia > Botia almorhae. Next base: position 75,126 of record JAZGTJ010000101.1, on the reverse strand, counting down.
AATAAAACAAGCAAACCATTTACTATTATTTCACATAGAGCACATACGACATAGGAGAGTTAACCTGCAAGGAGATGAACTGTGGCATTGGTATATTACACTCCTACTGTGTATGGTCTCTTTTAAGGTCCAACATTAAAAACAGCTTGCCTGTGTGGACTAGACCACTCTAGTTATGTATTAACATAAAGCCTGTCGTGCAGAGCAAAGTTTGTGTATACATGTGTTCAGGGCTAACGACAGACTTCTGACTCCATCTTAAGAGTGACTTACCCCTTCATACTGAAAACGTCAGACCTCATTTCCATTAGTACAATCACAGAACATAATATATAAAGCTTCTATTTAAAGCCAGTCATGTTTAAAATGATGACCGTTAGTCTTTTCTCTTTTCTGTTAGTAATAGGCTGCCTCAAACCCTGGTGCTTCCCAAATACCAACCATCTTGTAAAGAATTTACACAAGACTTCCTGTCTTACAGCCAGGGTTTCTTTCTATGCATGATTGTCACAAAATATATGATATAAAAGTGTTCCTGCAGCTCAGCTGGTAGAACATTGCGTTAGCGGCCCCAAAGGTTTGGGTTCGAATCCCTGGGACCACATGTATACAAAATGTATAACTTGGATGTTATGTAAGTCGCTTTTGCGTCCGCCAACTGCGTAAATGTAAAACAACTGCTTTCATAACGAGAAGCCATGTCTAACATTTAATTACAACTAGGCATTTATGAATAAGGGCTTTTTTGATGTATTGCATAAAGTTGTAAAGACAACAGGACTAAGCGTGTGCAATGTTTCATTGCAACTTCATGTTAGGCATAAGAAGGCTTTCTCGCTGAATCTAGGCTGACGTTTGTCGCAAATTGTGGTCAAAGACATCTGGTCTATGTACGAACACATCTTTCAATCCCCACCAAAACAAGCATCAAGCATCTCTATAAACCGCCCAAAAGCGTAACATATGCATGGATGTGTTCAGACAGACAAGTTACTGTCGATTAACCGACACCATCCATCAGTGATTAAAGAAACCCTTCTTTAACGTTGTTTCGACAGTAGCCAACAAGTGCTGCTACAGCTATAGCCGCATTTAAAGACTCTATCGTCTCTGGCTAGTTGTACTGCCTTCAATACAACGATCATGCAAAACACCAAACTTTCAACAATTTTACCTTTCACTTTTCCAAACGTCCCCACTCCAAGCGTATCTCCGAGAATATAATGTCCAATTTTCACCCTGCCTTCATGTTTCTGTTTGTCTGTCGCCATCTTGGCTCTGAGGCCCTACCTGAGAGGCAGCAGAGGGGCGTCACTGTTGACGACTACCGGTACACAATACCACATTCAAAGTCCTGGAATTAATATTCAAAGTATTATTATAAAAATAATACAAAAGTAGTTATAGCATTTACAGCCGAGTGCCAAGTGGGCCACGCTAACTAGCCAAACCTTGATCTATGAGAAGAACTCCTGCAAAAATAAATGATAAAAATGTATATTTTTATATGGCTTTAGTCGTTCCGTGCAGTACCCATCTTTGAACAGCAGATGTCTTTAATGTGCGCTATTTCAAAGTGATTCAATAAAGTGAACAATTTGAGGATTTTTCCTTCTTAGATTCTCCACATAATGTGTATTAATATATATAAACTACACATTCACATAGTCCTTTTTGTATTAAACTATTACCTACTAACATATTTTTAATAAATCATAACATTTAAGATATGAATTCTTTTCATAATATAGACCAACCATCATTTTACCTTGTTAATTTAATCAGAGAAACTCATTAGCATAACACACATGCACACACACACACACTCTATGTTTTGTAGGGACTTTCTATAGACATAATGACTTTTATACAGTACAAACTAAATAGTCCTAACCCTTTATACCTAACCCTCACAGGAAACCTAACCCTAACCAACCCCCCGGCCTGTCAAAATCTTTGTAGTTACATAAAATATTGCATGAGTTATAGATAAAATAGGCCAGTGAAACAAGACTGTATAAACATAATTGTAAACAAAGGTACAAATGCAGACACTCTTTAATATATTTATGAGGAATAAATTCATTTATTTGCCATTACATCATTTGTAGTATGGCATCCCATCAAATTATTGATGCTAAAAGAAATCTGTTTGAGAAAATAAGAAATTTAGTTGGATTTGTGAGTGTTACAAAAAGGACAATACTATTTTTATTGTTTTAATGTATTTTTTGTATTTATTATGTAAAGAATAATAAAATTAAATATTATTGAATCAATATTTAAAATTAAAAAACAGGTGTTTGTTTGCATGTGTATGCTTGAGAGACAGACAGAAGTATTAGTCTGGCGTGTATTTTTATGTTGCATTTATCATAAGCAATCTTGATAATATTTTTGTATTACAAAACTAAATTTTTCTTACTGATGGCAAGTGTTAGTCATTATCTTGGCAGATTCCAGGCAAGTCTTGTTCTGACTCATTTGGTGTATGCTGACCTCATTGTGGTCACAACCACTATGTGTGTGTGCTGTGTCTATATCAAAGAAAAAAAATCATAGAATTTCCCTGAACTGCAGATGACAAATACAGTCTGCTATACAGATATACACACAGACGTACACACATGTTGGATTTTCATGTTTTATGGGGACATTCTAGAGATGTAATGTTGTTTTAACTGTACAAACTGTATATTCTATCCATTCTACACTACCCCTATCCATAAACCTACCAATCACAGAAATCTTTGTATCAAAAGTCTCTGTTTGCTACTTCCTGAACATCATTTCAGGGTCTCTTTATTGCACGTTTTTTAATTTGCTACATATGGTGTGTGTTTGTGATAATGTATACATACCATAAATCAAGGTAAGCAGGTATAGCAAGTATTAGTTTTGGGGACATTTTTGTACATTGGCTGTGTCTGAAGCCATGTTTTCTGGAAGTTAGGGTTACAGCAAAAAAAAAAGTCTTGCTTAGTGTACAAACCTACTATACAGTAATGTATTGCTTTAAATGTAAGCAGTATATTGACAATTACATTAAGATTTTTTATAAAGACTGATGTATAATAAAGGCTGATAGCTATGCTGTGATGCCAGTGGCCCAAACAACATAGTGAAGGCTAATATTGCTCCATAGTCTATAGCACCATCAAAATGGACTATAAAATGGCTTGTGTGCTATATTCCATAGCTTGTGTGACAGACAAGAATATGCAATTTAGCATAAATGTTTACATTTCAGCCCTGTGTAAACTGTGCAATGACAACAAACGAAACAAAAATGATTTTCTCAATGCACTTGGGCTGTTTATTGGGCTTTCAAGACCAACTAACAATGATTAATAGCAATGCTACAACAGGTTTAACAGATATATTTAGATTCGGTCATTTAAAAAGACTAAAGTCTTTTAGACTAAAGTAGCTAAAGTAATCTTACAAATGAGGAATATATATACGAGCCAATAATTCTAGGTAATTCTAGTACTAGAGAAATACAGAAGCAAAAGCAGAGAGGACAAAACGGAAAACGACATAACTAGAAAACCACCAAGACGTTTTTTAATATCCATAATAAGCAATAGGTCTGAACATGGTGGATAAAATGACGATGAAGATAATTAGTACAACTATGACACCAATTATGACTGCAGCGATGTTTAGTTGGCGGGCTCTGGATCCATACATCTGTGCTGATGTGAGGTCTCCATGCAACCTGCTGTCCCTGGCCTGACACATCATATTTGATATATTAATATAACAATATATTTATATGATAGATGTGTTTAAGATACTTGGTAACAAATTATGTTATTAACTTAATCAATAAATTTTAAATATATTGCTCACCTTCACAGAGTTGTAAAAGGCCCCAAACCCAAGGCAGCATGGGTTACAGTACTGGAGATTGAATGTGGAAAAAATAATGTCATCTTTTATTGTATGTTGAGGTAATGTCACGATCACTGGCTGATTAATGAAGGGTGCATTGTCCTGAGTTGGAATCCCTGCAAAGTTTTGCATCGCCATATTAGTTCAGTACTACAAACATGCTGACTTCCTCACAGTAAAATGTATTAATCTTCAGCTCTCTTTTTAAGGGTTTGGGGGGTCTGGGGTTGTATTAATGGCTTTGAAAAGTTGCGAAATGTATGATGGGAAAGTTAAAAAAACACCAAATGGTTATATGCATACTAGAACCACACCCACAAAGATGTTCTCACTTCTCATTATCTTCTCTCACAATGACCTTCACACAAATTACAAATTGTAATAATAAAATAATAATTGTTCCTGTTATACTGGAGGACTTTCATTAGTACATTAAAGTGCATTACATTCATATTACATTAAAGTGTAAATTAAATTAGTCATGATACATGTATAGGTGTGGTTTTGGTCTTCTGTTTCCGCCAAGGTTAGAGTGGGTTTTTGCAACTACACAGCTAAGAACATTGCAACATAACAACATTGCAAAATGGTTTTAAGCCAGTCATTTAAAATCTTATAAATCTTTTTTGCTGTATTGTGACAGGTGGAAAATCATTTACATCGTTTACATCATTTACATTTCCAAACATTCTTTTTGCCATTAATTGCTATAATTCATAATACCTAGTACATAGTACACCTAGTATAGTATTCATAGTATACAGCACTAAATATATATATATATATATATATATATACAATTAGTTGTCATACCCAGCCCTAGTACATACATACAGTACATACATAGAGATCTTTGATTCTTGAAATGTGGGAAAGGCAATTTTTACCTGTCATTAATAGTTATAGTCACGTGCATGCAAGGTTTCACTAATCTACTCTTACAACCAACCAACTCTCTGGAATACTAATCACACATTCCTGTTAGTCAGCACCACAATCAACACCCCTATATAAACCCCCGTCGTGCCTGCATCCAATGTGCCTTCTGTTGTTCTAGTCCTAGTGTGGTCTGGCATCCTGGGTTACCTGAATTCTCTTGTGCTCTCCGGCTGTGTCTGGTAATATACATGAAGACTCTGTTACTCCTTGATTACTTCTATGATTTGCAATTATCCAACATGTTGCTGTTTACTTAGTTGGTATCTGTTAATAACTCCCAGGTGTAAAAATCATTACATCTATGGAATATCCCCACAAAACATGAAAACTCAACATGTATGTGTTTGTGTGAAAGTGTTTATATATTTGTATTTATTTTCAGGTAGTCCTTCCTGTTGGTAATCATGTAATAGTTTGGAATTTTTGATCACAGATTGTCTGTAATTAATTTACATTATTTACATCAGTTTACATTAGAGCCTGCACATCTGTAGCAAAGCATCAGTGAAAGATGCTCATAAGCGGTGCATCATGCATTTAAAACCACAAGAGCTGCTTTACCACATCAATTCAATTACTTGGAAATATCACATTGAATAAACATTGACAAAGCAAAACTGATGCTTGATTTATCTGTTTAAGCCTGCAGTACTAATTGTAACTTTACTGAAAAAGCAAAGATGTTCCTTCAGGGTATAATCACAATGACAAGCTTTATGTCAACTATTTATTATAATACAGAAACAAGACAAAATAAATCATTACTACAATCTTTTATTCACATCAGAGATGTATCGTGCAATCATTATTAATTTTTTTCCACATTATTTTATATCCATAAAATGGAAAACTGAAGTTTTTACTCAAATGTATTATTTTTGGCCAAGTACACATGCAAATTTAATATTATTGTCATTATTGTGTATTAATGCATTTACTTAGTTTTTGCTAAGTAAATGCATTGGACTGTTTCCATTTACAAAACATTTTTTAAAATAATTAAAAAGAAAGAGAACTTGATGATTTCTACACACACTTTATTACTTGAACGATTCTCCAAACTCTGTTTGGTCAGCTGCATACCTCACAAAACTCATGAAGCAACTGATAACCTCTCCTCCTTAAATATAATGAATTTTAACCTTAACTCTCTCTCCCCCTCAACAGGTATCCTCTCCAACAATTGTTGTAACTTTGTACAGCACTTTTTACCTTGCAGGTCACTTTGCTAAGTGCTAAATGTATATGTATGTAAATGTATAATAGTGATTAATATATGTGATTAATAACAGTGATTAATAATGTGCAGTTTATGTTCCTGCCATAATTGGTAAAGGGTTAAAATGAAAGAAAATATGTGACAATATTATCAGTACCGTAACAGAACAGTAATACAGTAAAAGAACAGTAATATTATCAAATTTAAGATGAAGGCTGTCAAACAATCGCTACTATTTTGTGCCTATGTGTAGTGATGCAACCTGCGCCATCTGCTGGTCATGAACATATTTTCCATTCAAAGTCTTTTGTCACTCCACTCTCTCAGGATGTTCTCTGCTGCTTTCAGTGTGGAATCCTCCTATTAATGTCAGCAGGTGGACATTCATGAATATAAGTTTAAAGTTAGTGTTTTAATCTACTGTCAGTCCATGTAATTTTGCAATCATTTTTATATGTGCGTTTTATATATTTTTGTCACGTTAAGCATCATGATTGTTACAAACTTGTTTACGTTAAAGCCTGTATTAATGCACAGTACATGATCAGTTATACCCACAATAGTAAGTTGTTACCAAAATACCTTTACAAAGCAGAATCTGATATATTTCTGGAATTCTTCTCTGTGTTCTGGGCTGTAGAATGCAGACACAGGGATAGTGGCCAGTCCCTATGCAGAAATGAAGAACATTTTAAAACGATTAGCTCAATCAAAAGCAATGGCATTATAAAGCGAAGAGCGAAGATAGAAAGTCAAAAATAAAATAGGGTGGCATGAGCGTGACTAAACTATGAATTTTTATTTTTGAGTAAACTATTCCTTTAACAAGTGTTTTACTTAAAGATGCCACCAGTTTAGAATCAATCCTTAAAAACCAACATCATTACCTACCTTTTCTTTTATGAGCCATTTAGCAAATCTGTAGTCATAGGGCTCATCTTTAGTACTGGGGTCAGTAAGGTCGACCTCTAAAAAAAGTAAATATTAGAACACAACAGTTTATTATATATGGAGTCTTTTAAAAAAATATTTCACAAACTGCGGCTATACATCTGAAAATCATGTAGCATAACCAGATAACCAGACAGATAAAAATTTCAGATATAAAAATCTTACACAAATCACTCTGTTTGTGTTCAGTTAGGCTGAACAGGCCTATTTTTTGAAGATTATGTGTGGGCCTTGTCCAGAAAAAAGGTGATTTCCTGCCCTAATGCTTTGCCCTACAACTTTTATTTCACTTACTAAGATTTGAAATGTCTGCAACCATGAAGTATCCTCCCTGGGGCAGTATAGGGTTTAGACCGACACTCCTAAGACATTCTGCCAACCTGAGACGCTTTTCATGAAGACAGGTGGGTAACTGGTGGAAATAGCTATCGTCTGTTCCAAACACATCATACTCCCTCTGAAAGCCTATTGCAACAGCCTCCTTTAGAACAACAACAAACAATGTGAGACCTCTGAGAAAATGACACACACTTTGGCCCCAAAACAAAGTTTTTATGTTTTACCTGAGCAGCGGTGGCACAATCATACACTGAGTTCTGATGGATGTTTTTTAGGTGCTTCAGGATATGGCCTGATGCTATTGCCCAGCCGACCTACATTTCATATAATAAGGTCATTAACTGACTAAATTAAAGAGCATCTAACAAGCACAGATGGAATCAGCTGATTTATTGTATTTCTTACTGCAATTTCTACAACAGATTTTTCAATGCTGGCTGAAACGACTACATTCTTACTGGTAGTTAGAAGCATAACTAAACGATTCAAAATACTTGATACAAACAGGCCAGGTTAGGGGATACAAATAAACATGTGAATGACACAAATAAATATGTGAATATGTTCAATGAGGACCCTTGGCTTTGCTAATAAATGAAAAGAAGCCATTTTTCCTCTCAAATACCAAGAATTCAACCTGCTCACCTTCCACCCTGTGGCACTGAAAGTCTTGCCAGCACTTCCAATGGTGACAGTGCGTTCCCACATACCTGGAAGGCTGGCTGACGAAAGACATTCTGGTACTTTTAAAACATCTTTTCCCGAAATGTTTGTTGGCATGTGGATTATCTATACAGGTCACCTCTTACCAATCTTCACATGTTTTGTTCCATCATATGTGAGCCACTCATAGACTTCGTCGCTGATGCAAATGACGTCATGTTTAATGCACAAGTCAGCAATCACCTGAAGTTCCTCTCGCAGATACACCTGCAGAAAATCACAGTTGAGCATGAGCTGGCTCAGCACATACGGTAGGCCTCACCCACTGACCTTAAAAAAAATATAGGTGAAAAAAATAAGTGTGCCAAAATATAACCTTCAAGCTTCATCTCTGTATAAGTGAATTTCTCAAAGAAATATCCAGGTCATATTTCACCATAAAACAATAATAGCAGTTGCATATTTGCATTAGCATAATAGCTTTAACAACGCCAAGCTCCCCGTGTTGCTAAACTGTGTGAACTTTAAATGAACTGTAAATTGATTTGGATAAAAGTGTCCGCAAAAATCATAAGTGTAAAAAAATCCATTATTTATAAAAAATGTAAATCACATTATTTCAAAAATAAATTCACAAGAACCTTCCTGTCAGGACTTTTCTTATTAGATATATATTTAATAGAAAAAAACATCTTATGTTATTGTTATTATTATATAATCTCACCTTGCCAAGTGGGTTATTAGGAGTGTTTATGACAATGGCTTTGGTATGAGGAGTAAATTTACTCGCCAACTCTTCAGGTGACAATACCCAATCTGCACTGGACATTGATGGACCACTGCCTTCTCTCTGTGAATACACAGGAAGAATCATTTAAAATACACACTCTAATCTCAGATCAAACAAAACTATTTCAATGATACATACAGGTTTGAGGGGCACATAGACAGCTGTTCCTCCTGCCATCTTTACCATTGGCTGATAACAGTCAAAGAAAGGCTCTACAATAATAACCTGCTCAAGAAAATGAGACGAGGCATTACGACACCACAAACCAAACATATGGTATAATGTGAAGCTTGGTGAAGCAAGACAATTTCATTTTATTCACATAAACAGTGCCTTGATAACTTTACCTCATCACCTTCATCAACAAGAGCCTGAAAGGTGCAGAACAGAGCTTGATATGCTCCTACTGAAACCAGAACATCCTCCAATGGATCTATTTCCTGGCCAACAATCTTACTGAAGAACTTGGCCAGGATCTTCACAAGGGGTGGATGGCCCTGTGTGTCAGCCATGTTATAAGACTGTTACTTAAAGTCTGTCAAACATTTACTTTTACTTGGCTAGTAAGGCATATTATGCATTTGGACAATCATTTAGTAAATTTGTTTTATGACATTCTGATATTATGACATCTTAAATGTAAACCCTACAAGATAATAAAGAATTATTTTATGTAGAAGATATGACAACCTGAACTTTTAATAGTCTTACAAAGGCACGTGTGTACTGGTGCATGGGGAACCCTCCATTCACCGCTTTGGAGAAGGCCTCTTGAATGAAACTAGGTGGGGAAAAATCAGGGGATCCCTGTCCCAAGTTCACTGCTTTATAGTCTGCAGCCAGCTGAGCGAATTCCACCCTGTCAGTGATGGTATTAAACGTTACAACTCGAAGGAAGTCTTGCTTTTAAATTTTCATTCAGAGTAGAACGTCTATCAAAATAATAAACTAATTAAATATCAACAATTATTTGGTTTCAGCCTTGTAATAATCAGGTTGTACCCTTAAGTCAGTCATTATCCAAACATTAACCCCTTAAATGTGACGCAAGCGTCTTTTGCGATTCTGACTGGCTGACGGTACACAAGCCAACATATTTCTATATATAAATATTTCTATATATTTCTTGTATTTATGCAAAACTAGCAGCACTTTTTTATCATAACAGTCTCTGCCATTTAATCGTTTGCTTTTAACAGTTTTACTTCCATTTTTGCTATAAAACCCTATTTACCACATATTTTTGTCAATTTCTTCAACCCGTCGCGCGTGCAGCCTGCGAGACATAATGACCTGCATATAAATAAAGACCACATTAATATAATGAAAGAAATATGGAAAGCCCAAATGCAATTAGGCAAAAATGCAGCAGGTCCTGTACCTACTATGGACGCACCTTATCACGAAAGCACGGGATTATTGATCGCATGTTTGAAAGTGAAGCTCTATTTACCGCGCGTCTCCACATATCAGTTTCGCGAAAACACTAGTTACTTGCCAAGGCGCAAATCAGCAACACAAAGTGATAAGAATTACCCAACGCCTCTTGCAATTACACTGGCAACCTTTGTATACCCTGCTGTCAATAATTCATTACATTACAGCTTTGTCTGCATGACTTTGAGATCCAGAAAGACAATCAAACATTGCTAAATGTTTGCCAAAAGCGATTTAAACATACTACAAAAATTCATTAAAAAGACTTTTTTCAAACTTGTTCCTTCACTTTCTCAGCTGTTAAAGGTGCACACATTTCTCAAGGTATTCCTCTGTCTGAGCCAATGAGCCTGTGACCAGAGCTCCTCCTCCGAACACTTTACATCAGAAATCAAATCAAAAGATGCAGAAAACGCATTTAAAACTTGGCTTGCTAAAAGTAATCAAAACACAAAAAATATGGACATCAAAAAGCTCTTTATAAAGTTGACAAATTTCAAGAGAAGACAAAACATTAACATTTTATGCAGCTGATGTAGATACAGGATTTTTAAGCCACTGGAGCCTCTTTCTGTCCTAATCTGAAGGTGCTCAAGTGAAACTCTATAACAGCCGAAGTCTTTGCATTTTCAGAAGGTAAAGTTGCCTATATGCTTTCATGTTTTCCACATGGATTTGGTAAAGGCGCTGACACATCTTTGTTTTACTTCTTTCCACCTAAATGTTAGCCTTCTTCAGATCCTCCGGCAGCACACAACCCTTTTTCCTTGCCCTCTGTTTGCGCTTATCAATTTTGGCCCGTATGCGTTTCTGAATATTCTTTCGCCTCTTGTCTTGTCTCTTTTGCATCTTCTCCACCACTTGCTGGCTCCTCTCCGCCCACTTCTTCTTCCTCTGGGCTTTCATCTTCTCCTTCCTCTTCAGGGATGCGCGCAAAAGGTCCTCATTGTCTTTGATCTTCATACCCTCTGCTTTGTAGAGAACATTGGTCCATCTCATCTTTTCTTCCTCTTTTTTGGCTTTGCCTTCATCCTTTTCCCTAAGTTGCTCCAGGTGAGCTTTCCTGGCCTCGACACGTGTTAAAAGCTGCTTGTAGTTTCTGCCGGTGAGCGGTGTCAGGGTTCCTTTTACTTTTCTTTTTGTCTTCTTTTGCATCAGCTTTGTTCCTTTGTCCACATATTCTTCACCAACCTCCACCTTGTTGAAGACTATGGCGGTCTGCTCTTTTTTGCAAGGTCTGCTGTCTGTAGAGTCAGCTTTGAGCTCTGGCATTTCTGGTTTCTGGTCCTCCTCGCCTGCCTGCAAAGCTGCGCTCTCTGCTAACTTTTTCATTCGGAATTCTTTCCTTTTTCTCTTCCTACGCTCCCTCTCTTGCTTCCGCTTTTCCCGTTTTTTCTTCACCTCTTCTGAGGACGGATCTTTTGCCGGGCCCTGAAAACAAGCAGGTGTAAAAGATGTTATGTCATACATTTTTATTCTTTTCCCCTAGTCCACTTTTAAGTCATAACTTTTATAAAGCTATTTCCCCACTACAGCTTTTAGCCTTAAAATTGGTGACATTCTGTGGTGCCTTTTAGACGCCTATGTAATCACCCTTATTGCATGTGGATTAGGAATGTAAAGATATAGCAGCATTTTCAGTTTTGTGGAGCAGGTACCTGTCCACGAGACTCCTCAATCTTCTGGTGAAGCCTCTGGCGAAGAATGTCTACTGCATTAAATTCCTGTAACGTTCCAGCTAACGAGGATGGATCAGTTAAAATGCATTAACATTCAGGCAAGAATAAAGCATTCTGGATGAACAAATATTCTCTCTGTACAAACAGCTTTTTACCTTGAAACTTCTTTTGTGTGTCTGAAGGTCCATTCTGAACTGGTTTTCTCTGAGTTGGCGGTGCTGCAGGTTGAGGTGTCTTTTGCGCTGACTTTTTGTTTGCAGTTATGTTATGTCCATTTGTCTGCTTGCTCTTCTTTTTCTTTGAAGGCGCACCATCACTTACCCCACTGTGTTTGAATGGAACTAAAAAGTGAAATATTGTAACTTTAATGTTTTCCTGTTTTTTAACTGATGATTTAAAAACTACAGACTGAACGACAGTATAAACATTGGACATGAGAAAAAATTTCAACAGCTGTATTACTGCTACAGGTGCCTATTTAATATTCACTAATTAATGAATGTGTATTTAACCATCTAGATCTTTACCATAGGGTCTTTCCTTTGCCTCCTGTTTTTGGGATACACGTATTTTACGTGTCATCTTCTCCATGTAATCATACTTTGCAACGAGGCTGGCCATATTTTCTACTACAAATAAATGAATAAATACATTAGACACAGATATGGGTAACATTTCCAAACTGAAAAGCAGAGAACTGCATATTAGTAAAGGTGTCAACAAAGTTACTTGTATATGTTACATTATACGTCACAATAACAAATGTGTACACAAAACATAAACACGTTTAATTAAAAAGTATAAACAGGAACTTCAACAGGACTGTTTACCTCAGACACTCAAAACGTCAGGCGAAATTTCACCGCACCACACGAGTGATCTTATAACTGTATTTCATCAGTTGGAAGATAAAGGACAGTATAAAAGTCTATGGAACGTTTCAGCCCATAGAAATACAGGACTGATGTGTACTGTAAATAACACGGCCCAAATAACGTTACATATTAAGAAACATACTCCACGTGCGTATATAACTGCACATGCGCAAGAGGGTTTACTATCCCCGGAAATAGTTACAGTGAAAACGTTCCCCTGAAACCATAAGGCTGTTATGTAGTCGACCTGACAGCTACTGTTTGTGTCTGATATTTCTGTCACCATGAGCAGTTTCAGATTAATGCTGATGTTCTCTAACAACACACTCAGGGTCGTTCGAAGAAATGTAAGTTTATTTAATTTTTATCAATTTTAAAACGCAGTTTGTTTCTGCTAACTGAATTGAATACTTGTTTGTGATATGCAAGAAAGGTTTAACAAAGTTGCCTCTCGCCCTGCCGTTTCATCAATTGTTTTCAAGAAAGCCTCTTTATTATAGATTATTATTATTTATTGTAATTATTATTAAAGTTCATTTTTGGCAGCTCAGCTGTAGATTACCTGTTTTTTTCCTTAGATTCTCATATCACCCAAGAGGTCTCTGTTCGTGACACGACAAAGTTTATTTAAAAGTCAGCATGGTAAGACAATGTTAAGCAACACATTTTCTATGTTCTTGATTAATACAGTGCAGAATAAACCGTGTAGCTTTGTTGTGTTTAGAGGAAACTCTTGACAGTGTCCAATAGACTAGTGACTAAAATGTAGTTTTTGTTCCAGACATGCTTAAGCTTTTCCCAGCAGAATGTTTAATTGAATTAATCGTTTTTTTTCAATAGTTTTGACTGAACTGATTTTACAGCACTTGCATTTTGTTTCTCATAGGTAGACTAACCAGTTTTAGACAACAGTCAAGTTCCACTGTTGCTGGAACAGGAAAAGAGGAGGACTCGTTTCTGAAGTGGTTTCTCTTATTGATCCCTGCCACAACCTTTTGTCTTGGAACATGGCAGGTACAGGCATCAGTGTGGTGATATGATAAAAGTCATAATTTAAATAAGAACGACTTTTATGAAAAGCCTTCCATTGGATTTTATAGCTGAAACGCAGAAAGTGGAAGTTGGAGCTGATTCGTGAACTCCAGAGGCTGACGACTTCTGAGCCTATTGCACTCCCTGCAGAGTAAGTCTCCAATCTGTGTGTTAAACCCCACTGTATAATATTAATACAATATTGTTTCGCATTTCATTATTAACTATTTATCGATGTGTTCTGTGTGACAGTTCTATGGAAATTAAGGGGCTAGAGTACAGACGTGTGAAGGTTCGTGGATGCTTTGATCACTCCAAAGAGCTGTACATCTTGCCCCGCTCACCTGTGGATCCTGAGAGAGAGGCACGGGAGGCAGGCAGGATTACCTCAAGTGGAGAGAGTGGAGCTAATGTTGTTACACCATTCTACTGTACTGATCTGGGGTATAAGAACACTATTCATTTTTATCCCATACAAGTGCTGCCCTTTCTAAAATAAATGGGGCTAAAAATGTTCAGCATTTATCGTTTTATTTTGTAGGATCACCATCTTAGTGAACAGAGGTTACGTCCCCAAAAATAAGATCAGGCCAGAAACCAGGATGAAGGGACAGGTAATACTGTATTCCTTAATCTTCCTTTACTACAGAACAAGTTATGGTTCGCTTTACTGTCATTCCACTATATGTGGAGACACACAAAGGAAATGAAATGTTGGACCACAATACTATACATTTAACATATAACCTAAAGATTTCCAACTATACATGTATCTTAAATACTTTCAAACTAACAGTATAACAATCTAAACTATGAGCAAAAAATCATTTTAACATATGCATTGAGACGGTGTAAAAGGACAAACAGCATAGATGTAAACTGTTGTTGCAGTTTGTGACAGTAAATTTGTGTAGCAAGTTAGTGTGCAATGCAACACTGTCTAGTTTGTATTTTTTGTTACCCTATTAAGTGTTACATAAGGTATTTTTCCCTAAAGGTTACGGAGGAGGTTAATCTGGTTGGCGTGGTAAGATTAACCGAGCAGAGAAAACCATTTGTCCCTCACAATAACACGGAGGCAAATAGGTGGCACTATCGTGACCTGGAGGCCATGGCAAAGGCTACTGGTGCAGAAGAGATCTTCATTGATGCTGTGCTTGGTGAGTTATTAACTCTTGGTGCTACTTAAGATTGCTAATTTAGGCAAGACTGTTTGAATTAATTTTTCATTCAGAAAGCACAATACCTGGTGGACCAATAGGAGGGCAGACAAGAGTGACCTTGAGAAATGAACACATGCAGTATGTCATAACATGGTGTGTTAAAGCATTTTTCTATTTTTAATGCCTTTTAAAACAAATTTCACTTTTCTGGATTGTTTATAGTTAACCTTTCAAATGTCTTTTTTAGGTATGGTCTGTGTGCTGCTACTTCCTACATGTGGTATGCAAAATTCATCAAACGTATTGCATTGTAACAATTAGCACCATACCCTTACTCAAGTATACCGTTACCCTTGATGTCAAATAAAACCTTTAAATAATTAAACAAAAATCATGACATTGCCTTCTTTAAAATACATGCAACATGCTCTCGAGTGTTTGAGTGATTTTAAATGTTAAAAGTCTTTAAAAAAAACAAGTAAAAATGAAAGTCTGTAAAGTTAAGCCCCTTTTCAACTCTGCAATCTTTAAAAGCTGTCGAACGTGATAAAAATGAAAAAAGAAATATGAAAGTCAAACTCCAAAGTTTTGTTTTGTGTGTTTTATTTAAACAAGTTTGTAGGAATTCAACCCAATTTAGTAGCCAGCTCCTTGGCTTTTGCCTTCTCAAGTTTAGCAATGCGGGCAGTAGACTTAGGACCCAGGACGTTGCCTCCCCAATGACGACGGATCTGAGGAAAGAATTAAAACTTTCAGTAAAGAAACTTTACATTTAGCAATCCATAAGGAAAACAATTAACCTTGCCTTAACACATACAAACTATAAACAGACTCTTATGTTTAGTAGGTAATGTTACTTATGAATATTACAGTTGTTAGTGCAGAGACCAATAAACTGACCTCCTCATATCTGTCATTGTAGTTGGTCTTGATGGCCTCTACCAGTTTAGCAAGAGCGGCTTTGTCTTCGCTGAAGATGGGGGAAACACAATGTTAGCCAACCAAGACTTCATTGGCACAATGCCCAAATTAATATGCAACTGCAAATCCTTTTGCTCAGGGTTAAAAAGCTCATTTGAAACCACACGGTTGTTCAGGTGAAGAAATTCAGACATCACAGCTATAAGATGTGCAGCACAGGAGAGTGGTTGAGAACAGTTTAAGAATGTTACTCACGGGTTGGTCTGTGTGAAGGCGATGCTAGTGCAGGTCTTTCTGTGCACCAGTCTGCCCAGTCTTGCCTTGCCTTTCACAATGCAGTATGGGACACCCATCTTGCGGCACAGAGCAGGCAAGAACACCACCAGCTGTACAAAAATGATCAGGATGTCAATTATACACCTAACACAATTCCCACATTCACCAGCCATCTGAAAACTACACGGGACTAAACCAGAAGTCAAGAACGCTTTGGAAGAATCCACAACATGTTCATGAGAATGAGGTACATGTTTCTTAATGGTTGTTGCTCAGGGTTAAAAAGCTCGTATTTTTGATCTTCAACATGAATTCAGGTGAAGAAATTCAAATCATCATTGCAGACAACCACAATGTAACTTTACAGCAAGATAGGCTACAACTATATGCCGGCATCCCTGTTAAATGCAAAATGCTTAACTCACCTCAATGGGATCCACATCATGGGCAATAACAACCAGTTGTGCCTTCTTGCTCTCCACTAGTGTGGTCACGGTGTTCACACCTGACAAAGACAAGTATTGATATGAAAAAAAAAATCTATGGTGTTTTCACATTCTGCTAAACATTAGGGCAACATGACTTCAAGTTTGATGCTAGACTCAAATGCCTTTTAATTAATGCTGTTTAGAAAACATTCAAGTAAATCAAATTCAGTCCAGTGCAAGTCCAATTTTTTTAAATTCAGCATCAGTCAAATTAGGGCAAGATACTCACCTGCACGGAGGACTGGTGGTCTCTTGGTGGGGACATCTCCCTTTCCAGCAGCCTTCTGTTCAGCACGAGCCAGCAGTCTCTGTTTCTTCTCCTGCTTGGTCTCGGGCCTGTACTTGTGAGCCAGCTTGAAAAGCTGAGTTGCTGCAGAAAAACGATTTAAAATGAAACCATGCTGGTGCTTTGACAAACAGCATATGAAACAATAACATTACAATTCAGTTACAATCTTAAAGCAAATGTCTTGTATCAATGTTGAGAGCACAACTGCATCAGTGATACTGGTGGAAAAAGTGTGATTCTGATCTTCCCAATCTGCACTACATTAAATGTCTACAAGACAAGCAATGTTGTATGAACGGCCCAAGTTACTCCACAGAAAGGAATTAAAGACTGCAGTCAAGTTAATGACCTACCAGTCTGGCGGTCCAGAGCCTGGGTGAACTGGTTGATCGCAGGGGGAACCTTCAGACGCTTGTACAGGATGGCCCGCTGGCGCTGTAGCCGAATGTAACGTGGCCATTTCACGAATCGGGTCAGATCCCTCTTCGGCTGGATGTCCTGACCTGTTGGCAAATACAGTGCATGACTTTCACAAGTAACAAACCACATTAGAGTAAACAAACTAGCATATGTGCATCAGCGATCTTGGTGGAAGATTGTCTACATTGTTGTTAAGATAGCAAATATTAATAACATCATCTGCACTCAACTGAATGTTACCATTTAAACAGTCCAGCTATTACTCACCAATGCCAAAGTTTTTGGGCCTCTTCTCAAACAGGGGATTCACAACTTTCTTGGCCTCGTGTTTTTTGGCCACTGAAGGGGCAGGTGCCACCTTCTTCCCCTTAGCCTTTTTTCCCTTAGGCTGTGAAGAGATGCACAAGACTTGTTACTTAGCAAGAATTTATTATACAATAGTCAAAACATAAACAGCTTTTGCTCAGAATTTTAAATATTTGTTCTACACTAAAGCTTCAGGTGAAGAAATTCAAAACATCATTGCAAAAGCCAATAAAACCAAAGGTGTAACTTGTGTTGCTGGACATGCGCTGTAGCAACCGAGCATCTCGCTCACATACTGAATGAACGTCTTTGTATTTCCATGAAACAAAATAACACTGTCCAGTTTATCACTCTCATAAAACTGTACACGTGGAAAATACAACAGCGTTTTCTGCTTAACAAATGCCTGCAGGCCAAAGCGATTCATTTTTGGCCTAACGATCCGGTGCACTAGCAACTTATCTAAGGTACAGATAATTCAACTGTTTAACATATATACACGTTTGAAAATGATCCGTTTATACCTACCAACATAACCAACCAAGGGCGCTTTACAGTCTATAGGCGCCCCGTATCATGGCTACATTTATGATAGCAAGCTGCCGCTACATGGACGACAGTTCTCACAATTCTTAACCTAATTTCATAAAAATCATAATAATTTTCGTTCAGAGGACAATCGTAGTTGTTTGATTTTGCATAATCGATGTTTTCAGAAGGCTAGACACCACTACCAAAAGGATGCGTAAGGATTTTAAAAGAGTGTATTCTCCCCACTCAAAACTATAATACACTCACCATGTTGGATCAGACGGAAAGGAAGAAGGGAGGGATTGTGGGTAATTTAGCTAACGCGACAAATGGTAGGTAACGACGTCATTTGTACGCGACAGAAAGAAAACGGAATGCTCATGGTTATTTGAATCAAAGATGATAATTACAATTGTAAGTAGCGATCAACCTGTTGTCCATTTTTACAAAGTGTAGTAACCGCCTGTTATTGGTATTTGGTTCATTAACAAAATCTGGTGGCCATTAAAGTTATATATTTATATAACTTTATTTCTAAAAAAAATTCCTGCAGTTTTTTCTTTATATATAAAGTTATTTATCAAAGTATATATATTTATAATGGAATGCGATTCTAGCAATAAAGTCTTTTTTCTGGTCTTTTAGCGATGAGTCGAGTGTGATTTGGGAGTACTGAGATGGCCACACAAAGAGTTCTACCGCAAAGCAAAGAGTCTCTTTTGCAGAACTACAATAAGAGATTGAAAGATGACATCAGATCAATTCTTGACAATTTTACGGAAATAATCAAAACCGCAAAGGTATGTTGTTAGCATTTTGCAATGTGGTTTTCATAATGATCGCCATGCCATGTTGCATAACAATCCTGTCATCTCGCTCATAACCTTATGTCTTGTTCAGGTGGAAGATGAGACCCAGGTCTCCA
The DNA here is from genome assembly GCA_036877575.1 of Botia almorhae. Taxonomy (NCBI): domain Eukaryota; kingdom Metazoa; phylum Chordata; class Actinopteri; order Cypriniformes; family Botiidae; genus Botia; species Botia almorhae. The sequence goes on along the minus strand of JAZGTJ010000101.1, from coordinate 55,986 downwards.
GGGCAACACAAGCCGAACAGGACCACTATGAGATGCATGTGCGAGCTGCGAACATTGTAAGATCTACACTGTCACATTAAACTCAGAAGTCTCTTATTTAACACATCATTAGTTAAGTGCTCCAGGATCTGAATTGGGTGCGAGACAGCTAAATTGCAGCGTTAGGCAGCCAGTAGGAGCAGGATTGAGACACTAATGTATTTTAATTCATTTAAAGCTCCTCCTGAATTTTGTTACAAAAAACAGTATGCTATTTTGGTAGTCCTTAACCATAAGGTTCCATTTGCCAACATTAGTTAACTACCTAGTTAACATGAACTAACAATTAATTATACAGAACTGTATCTGTTAACACCAGTTAATGCTAAATCAACATAAACTATCAACAATTAATTTAAAATAATTGATGAACAATTGTATCTGTATTAACTAACGTAAACAAAATTTATAAATGCTGTAAAATATTTTGGTTGCCTTTTTTTTAGAAATTTAAAAATCAACCCCATGAAATGTTGTTTTAATGTGTTTTTGCATTAGGTACGTGCTGGAGAATCTCTTATGAAGCTTGTCTCAGACCTAAAGCAATTTCTCATCCTGAATGATTTCCCCTCTGTCAATGAGGCCATAAGCCATCGCAACCAGCAGCTGCGCACGCTGCAGGAAGAATGCGACAAGAAGCTTATCTCCCTGCGTGATGAGATCGCCATTGACCTGTATGAGCTCGAGGAAGAGTATTACTCCTCCAGGTACAAATAGACAAGTGATCCCACAAACGTGTGCAATCACCTCTGTCTACCCTTGCTTATCAATGCCATAAACATGTGCAGTGATGCATATGTACATCATAACAACATACACACATTGTCATTGGTCATTTTACCAAAATATCTTGTAATAACAACTTTAATTAACTTTCCCAGTTTGGTCCTCCATACACAGGTCATACCATTGTGCCTTATCTGTTCAACCAGATAAGCCTATAACTAATCAAGGAGCATATTCTTCTCTCACACAGTAATATCATGCACTAAGATGCACAATTCATGTACATAAAACACACATTAGGTCCTTGGATTTGATTTGACTTTTCATGTTTATGACAACAATCAGATATCAGCATCTTTATCTTGTGTCTACGCTTTAATAGTAAAAATGTCAGATCCATAGTGATACCAAAGGAAGCAAAATTATCAATTACTTTTTAGTCACTGGTTTTGCACAAGCAAATGTAAATATTTACCCCAAGTGCCTTAAAAGATTGTGTTGTAGGATAGAAGATTTATTTGTTCTTGCAATCAGGACCTTCACTGTCAGTTGTTGTGTTGCGGCTGGGTCAGGTTTAGAGGCTGGTTGAGAGATTATTTTAAGATAAGTCTGGAAAAGTATTCTTATTCTAAGGTTTCTTATGAGTACATGCTGTCTTTGAAGCACATGTAACCGATAAGCATTTTATGTGAAGATAGTTTTTTGAAAGCAAAGTGTAACTTGTAATTTGAAATTTAATTGGACATGTTAGTGTTTTTATTTAATCAATTTACAAATTGGTAAATTGCAATATTCAAAGCACTTTAGAATTTGGAACAAAAAGTATATAGAACGCTATACCTATACCTGCTAACTTTAAGTGACATTAAATACTATATAATCCATGATTTGTCTTATTTAGTTTGTGTAATCTGACAAAATCCTTAAGATTCTATTTGGCATATTTGTCAAATTATAATGTAATATTTGTCTTTTAATAGTTTTTCCCTGGTGGTTTAAAATGATACTACACTGTTTCTTTGGGGTAACTTAGTAAAATATTTTAAATCATGTTGGTCAAATTAGTGTCTAAATGTTTATAATGTATCAGAGTTTGTTTTTGCCACAAACAGGCTAACTGGTTATTTCCAATTTTATAAATAAACCAGAGAGAAAAGAGCACTTTAAGTGTCCATTTTTATTTGCTCACCTCAGAATTCGATCAGATTTTCTGACTCTGTCTTTCGAGTGCATTATTTAAATTCTCTGCTTCTTACAGCTTTACGCCTTTATCTATTGAGTAATGCTGTTAAACTCTACACACATCTTTTCAATGCACAGAAAGACATTAAACAGGAAAGTAATGTGATCTAACAGACCAGTATAACTTTAGATCATGTGATTACATCTACCAATCATTATATAGCTTCCTTGCCCTGCTTTTCCATTTCCTAGCACCTCCTTATGTTGTATAAGCTTCTTGTATGTCTCTTTTACTCATTGACACTTGACATTATTCATATATGCTTTGTTTATTAAGTGTGGTTTAACAAGAATTGGACAGAAGAAATGATTGTTTGTGTGCATGTGTGTATAACGCTTCTAGCTGTGGACAGTGGGATGGTGTTGAGTTGCCACTTTGCGAGGCCTTTCATAGGCAGGACAGTTGGGGGTCCCCCACAACAACTTCTGACCCCTTGCATGCCAACACCGAGGATTCAGACCACTTGGGTACCCAGGAGTCCATGCAACGTCACCTCAATGGCCATGGCAGCAGCACTAGTGAACAATCATAAGAGACCAGCAGTTCCTTTAATGGACCAATTAGATCACACAGTTTAAACTCATTTAAACAACCAGCTACAAATCTAGGGAACCTTGATTATGAATTTAAGAAGCAAACAGCATGTGATAAGGCTTGTTTTGGTGTCACTGATTTACTCAAATACATTTCTACAAATACCATTTCAGTATTATGGCTGGGTAACTTTTTTTTATTCTGAAGGTACATTGGTTTTATAAAGTGTCTATCTGTTAGAATACTTCATTTGTTTATTATGATTAATAACACTGGTTTTAATGATGTTACATATATACTGTACTGAGCCAGCTCTTTGTACTGTAGAAAATACTGATTAACTCTAAGTTAATACAGCATACTATCTGTTATAAGCTAATAGTGTTTTTGAAAGTAAATATGCTGTTCACTTTTTAGAATTAAATTTCACTGTATGTTTTAATGCTTGCATTGTCTTAAAACATGTCTGCCAAGAAAATTTTGTAATTTTTTAAAAACAGTTTATATATGTTTAATGCTGTGCATTCTTAACGTTATCACTTTAGTTATACACAAAAACCTCAAAGCCAAACTTTGGAGTAATGATATTGCATTTTGTTTTGTAACAGTAAAACAGATCATAATTACTTTTACTAGCAAATTTTTGTAGAATAAAAATATTTTAGAAGTAGAAGAATTGTTTCATTAATATGCAGTGATAAAAAAAATCTGGTGAAATGTTCCACGTCACACAAAAACAACAAATTAAAATGCGTACAGTGTACGATTATAGAACTTGAACACAAATTGTTTCTTTTTTACAGTGAACAAAATATATACAAAGATGACATGGGGTCTTACTGGGGGAAAGTTTTATTATAAAGCCTTAATTACAAGTAAGCTGTGGAGATATTTAACAGTAAAAAATATTTATATACTTTCAGTTAATCAAAAAGGTCAAACTGATTGACTGTGTTCACATAAAGGGAGAAAATTAGTATCGCCGGTTCATCTTCTTGAATTTCTCATAGTGGTAGTCATCTGTTGCCTTCTCATTATTTGGTCGTTTACGGTAATTGGCTGGCGAGGCTGTGGAAAGAAAATATACGTAAAAAACATTAAAAGTTCAGTGTTAACTTCAATGTTGAAAGCTAAGTTAGCCTTCAAACCTTCAGGTGCTGGCTTCTCAGTGTCTCCTACTCGTAGAGGTCTGGCTTTGGGTTCTTCTCTGTGGCGCCTCTGAGGTGCATTTGCATCCTCATGATAGACTGAGGAGAAAAGCAGAAGAAATGTAATTTTAAGCAATTTCTTCAGCATGAGCGGTTATAACGTTTGATCATTTTGCCCTTGGTTTAAAACAACCTAGATTTAATGTACTACAGAAAATGGCATTTAGTAAGCAGGAAGCAAAATTTAAACCAAAGGCTTACCAAACGCTGTTTCTGACTAGTTATACCTAATATAGCACTTTATTCTAGTAAAAGCAACTTACAGCGATTGTGCTGGACATAATTCACAGCAATATTAGTTGGAACAAAGGAGGTTCCATTGTCTTTCTTCTTGTTCCTCTGCTCAGCGAGCAGGTTTGCTTTGGCTTCCTCTGTACTGATGATGTTCTTTATCTTTGCACTAACAAGATAATGGAAAATAAGTTTATGATGTCAACTGACTACAGAGCAAAATATCTTAAGTGGTCAACAGAGGAAAAAAGACTGAGTAGATACGCGGCGGTCTTACTCGATCCCCAGATCCACCTCTGGGATTCCACTCAGCATCTGATTGGACAACATCTCTTCTGTCTTTTTAGCAGAACTGACACGGATGTTCTCAGGAAGCTCATACAGAAGGTCCTCTGGATTCTTCACCTTCACTTTCTGCTCCACCGCCTCCACCAGGCCTTTCTTTTTCTTTAACTCTGTCTCAATGTACTTCATCCTGAACATAATCGCACACAGGGGATATAACACATGTAGAGTTAAAAACATTGACAAAAGATTGCACAGACACACAAATCTGAATGTACATACGGGCACCTACATGTCAGCGTCTTCATCTCTTCTGTTAGTCTCCGCAGAAAAGGAGGTGCCAAGATTCAGGTCATTTTCCTCTACTGTCCTACATTGGGGAAGGAGGAATTTCAGCAAATTAATTCTTCATATACATACTGTTCTAACCACAAAGTTGAATAACTAATTAGGATTAGAAAAATGAGGAGTACGAAACTATCCATGATGAGATGCTAAAACCTGACTTAAAATCACTTACATGTCTCGGTTTCTGTCTTTCACTTTCTTCATGTCAACAACACCTCCAGTCTTTAGTTTAAATGGGTCGTCCTAATGCGAAAGATAGGGAGTGACACTATTTTACCTATTTTCAGTTAAAGCACACGTTTACATTTATCCACGCAATATAGATAATATTGGAAAAAGTAAAAGTAGCCGATTCGAAATTGTACCTCAAGCTCAGCCTCCAAAGGAAGCTTTTCTCCCACAAGTAATGCTGCAATGCTGAAAACATAATGGAAATACTATTTATATAGACTTTAATCCGTGGAATATATGCATTATTTAATACTGTCACATTGGTATGTGAATAAAATGCATAGTAGACTAGACAAGAAATGTGGTCAACCTCACTCCATGCTGTCTCGTTCGCAGACTTTGAAGCTCCTTGGCTTCATCCAGTTTGGACCTGGAGAAACATATTTCTATTTTACTCATATGAATGGGATCAGTATTTTGCAGCTGTATGTATAAATCGGACACATTTCTCTATCTTTCTCTCAGTACCATCAGGGGCTAAACCCAAAGTTGCGATTAAAATATTTTAATCGCAGCTCCAGTGATTAGCAAATATCTACCTGACCACAGCTTTTGTCTCGTCGTCTTCCTCATCAGATGACTCCTGTTTCCTTCTTCTAAAATTCTTACCCGGTGGCATAATTGTAAAGCAATGTTAAATTATACACAACGCAATTCCCTTCAGGTAAAGCTCGATCGGGGTGGTGGTTCAGCGACGGACCGCTTTCTCCTCATTTCCGCTTCTTCCGCTGACGTCAGCGTCCAAGCGTTAAGAGTTGATCAGAGATTAGCAATTTTGTTTATTCTAAAACAGGGAACCAAAGTCTGATACAAGAACAGACACTTCTATGACTACTAAAAGCAACCATATAATGAAACACATTAAGATCAAGAACAATATGTATATGTAAATAATATGTTTTAGATGAGACGCTAGATGAAAGCGTTGATTGGTTGTGGTCAGCTGTGACGTCCTCGTGCTGTATTCAGTATGGGTGCTGTTTAGTCCGCTGTCAGCCGAAGCTTCTCGCCACTGTTATGAATGACTCCGTTTGCCCTAAAATGATTATCTATGAGTGCTGATTTTGTTTCTGCCGGACAAGTAAAAATTAGTTTTTATATATTCTTCTGCTTAACCGAAATGTCATTGTTTATTTCTTTCGTTTTGAAAACATCATGACAGGGAGAATGCATGGAGCTTTTTGGTCTCTAGGGGGCACCAACAATCAAATCACAGTCCTTTGAATCAGACCACCACAGTGCAGTTAGAATTGACCAGATAGCCTACTGTAGAAATCAGTGGTGTGCATCTAGTCTTTAATGAGCCACAAAATATTTAAAAAAAAATAACGATGTATCTGTACCAAAAACTGTGGATCAAATCAGTGTTCATATCACAGAAACCCAATGTATAAGACAATGATAGTGCACACCTCAGGGGGATGTTGTGGAAAGTTTCATAGAAAGATGTACTTTTGTAGGTGTCAACAACAGTTGAGACATTTCAGGACCTGTCCTTGCCTATTCCGGGTAAAGAGGATTTGGCCAAACTCCATTCCTCCATCCACCAGAATGCTCCTGTTAAAGCTGCCGTCTGCACGGATGGTTATGCTGCCCAGGGCTGGAACTCTTACGTCATGGATTCCATAAGAAGGTATAGTGATGAGAGAGTATTGAAACAGAGGAAGATTGGATAGAGATTAGGGTTTTTGATTAAAGTTGATAAGAATGTATAAGAAAAGTGGGTGACCACTTCTTACTTTTTCAGTAAAGCTGGTGTTCATACTGGGTTTGTGTTTGTGAGTGTTCTGCTCTGCAGATATTGTGCATTCGCCTCAAGCATTTCAGGCATGAAGTCATGTACTCATTTAAAATAAACAGCCATGTGTCATTCCCATTGGAGGCTTTGGATCTCAAACCCTTCCAGGCAAAGGAGAGCCCATCTCAAATAACAACGTACGACCTGCTGTCTGTCATCTGTCATCACAGCGCGGCTGGCAGTGAGTCACTGTATTTGTTTCTGTATTTTATTATGAAATATACCAGTAGATTTTAGATATATAAGCTAGTCTCTGTTCATTTCTGATAAATTAGAACATAAAGCAGAACCAATATTTTCATATGAAGCCATTTTTCATTAAAGAAGAAAGACACAAGTTTACCTGTGGTTGAAGTTAAAACAAATGATTGTTTTTTTCTGTTGGACAGGTGGTCACTATATAGCATACTATGCTATACTATAGTATTCAGAACATTAATGGACAGACGTATGAGTTTGATGATCAGTACAGAACAGGGATGCACGAGACACTAGTGCAAAAGCGTACATACTTTTTTTCAGGTACATTTCCCAAATTCAGTGACACAGTTTATTTCTACATAGAGTGAGAGACCATGATGGCAGCCATGTTAAGATTACTTGACATTACTTTTGAGCCTAAACAGTTCCACTTACAAAACCTGAAAGCAAAAGGTACATCTGATCAAATCAAGCCAACCAATCAACACAAAAATAAACACAATATATGTATTAAAGACAGAAGAAAACAAGGTCAGTGAGATCTGAGATCAGCTAGAGGGATGGTATGGATCAACGTGCGTTCGATCCACTAATCCAAACAGATCTAGGTACAAGTGAATAAATAACGTGCAAGCAAGCAACAGCCGCTTGAAGAAAAATAAACAACAGAGCCAAGGTGAAGACAAGACCCAGTTTAAAGCAGACAGAGAGAAATCAATGCAGCAGTCAGCTTGGCATTAGAACTACTAAGAATGCACAAAAAAATGGTCGGATTAAATCTAAGAATGTAAATTTTAACAGTGTGTAACAGTGTGAAAAAAACAGCAAACAGTTTAAAGTTATAGCAATTAATAAGAATTCCCACTAAACGTCCAGGATAACTGAGTTAAATAAAAGGCAAGAAGTTTCCATATGCCTGATGAGAACCGTTTAGAACCATTTAGTTTCTTAGCCTTAACTGGATGCTCATTTTTGTTCACTGACCTGAGGTACAAACACTATATGGTTCATCACTCCATATTAAAATTGTCCAAGAGCCTTTAAAAAAATAAAAATACAAATATATGGTGGAATCCAAACATGAAGTATGCATTATTACACGGTTCTTATTTGCTATTTTGTGATATACTGTATGTCTCGTGATATATGTTGTTCTGTCTCCTTTAGAAAGAGCAGTGAGGAATCGGTGAGAGAGAGACAGAAGGTTGTAGCTCTGGCCAATTTAAAGGAGCTCAGTCTCCTGCAGTTCTACATCTCTAGAGAATGGCTTAACAAGTTCAACACCTTCACTGAGGCAGGACCCATTACCAACCACACGTTACTCTCTCAACATGGAGGTAATAACACACACATACTCTAAGGCACATCCTGCAACACTGGGTCAGATTGAGTGGGATTAATTACAGCAAGCGCTAATTATATGATTGAAGGGTTACCCTTTCTCAAGGTTTAATTGCAGTTTGTGTTATTGACTGTTTCCCCTTATGTAGATCATCTGTAAATCATTCTCCTTATGCATAATCATCTGTTCTGTTTCTGTGGTGGTTAAAATTTAATTTAGATATGATGTCATAGGTATCCCACAACTATGTTCCTTTATGTGGACGATCTGGTTGTGATCGTGCCTCAGAATGTGTGGGAATATCTTTATAACAGGTACATAACATACACATGCACACCTATAGGAAGTCCTCAAGACATTTATCATCTTAGTGGAACATGGAAAGTATTTGAAGTGGTAGAGGCAAAAAAGTGAACTAACAAATTGTGTAATGAAATTCTTTTGGTTGGTTTTGAGATATCTACATTTACATTGACAAACAGTATGTGTTAATGCATTCAGGCTGTACATTTTATGTGCATTCCCTGGTAGTTGAGCCCATGACCTTGGCATAGCCAGTGCCATGCTCTACCAGTTAAACGTGCTGTATGTGATGCCAGGTGTAAAATTCTCTACCACCCGAGTCATGTAAACATTGATGAGTTGATGTGTTTGCTTTTCTTCACTGGCCGTGCAATTCTACATGTTTTGAAATATTTTTACAGGTTTGGAGGAGGTCCAGTCGTAAATTATTTATATGTGTGCACCAGCTGCCAAGTAGAGATTGAGACTTTAGCCAGGCGCAGAAAACTGGAGATCGACACCTTCATCAAGGTGAATGAATGTTTTTCAGATGTAAGGATCGTATGCAGCTCTGTGTCTCGCACCATGTCCCAAACTCACCTGATAAAACCTGCTAAAATCTCATCTAAATTTGTGGTTTTGTCTTAACCTACCAAAACTGCAACAGGACATTACTTTGTTTCTATTTCTGTGGTGTCATACTCCACAACATTTCATTGGTCTTCAATCTCTCATCATTATCTCATAACTGTACATTACACATCAAATATAGCTGTCTGTAGTTGTGTCACACAGTAATATTGTGTTGAGTGTGGACAGACAGATTGCATCATGTGTGGATGGTGTCATTGTTCTGTGGCGTATGAGAAAGGTGAAGTTCATGTACAGACCAATTGGTGTTTGTTAGAGTGTTTGTTTGAGTGTTTGATATTATGTTGACACCTAAAGAGTGTGATGGGGAAGCTGTTCTTCTTCTGTTCTATTCATTCAGACCTATTTGAGGATTCTTCAGCAGTCATCACAATATGCAGTGATATGGAGTGAGGAATTGCTTGGTACGTTCTAGAACTATTCTGACACATTCTGTTTTGTATCTGAACAGAAGTAATCCTTTGTGTAAACTTTGTTAAAATATTCAACAAAAAATGTAAACACTGTGGTGCTTTCAAAACATTGCTCTGTTTGTTTTAGTGACTTGACATAGTTACAGTGGTTCAACCAGTGGTTTGAGGTTAGAATGATGTGAGACCCTCAAGCTGTTTTTTTAAAAGTCTCAGCGCCATGAAATTATACATTTTTAACGTTTAATGGTTAAATGCTTTACTTTATTAGCTTTTTAGCTGTAACAGCAGTGCCAACAGACCAAGGACTATGTGTTAAAAACAAACTCATGGTTTACTCTCTATACCTTGAATCAGTTTCACCTTTACCAGCAGTAACACTATGCACAAACACACACCCTCATGTGTATAAACTTCAAACAAGCCAAGACCACCCTGTGTATTTTCAAGGGAACGTTTAATATGTACTCTAAAGGTCATTATTCTTTTCCTCCCATGTTCTCTCCCTCTGGCTCTCTCTCTCTGCTGTTCTAGAGCAGAGAAAGACAACAGTATTGACAACAGTTAGATTGCAGTAATGAAAAGTGGACATATCCATCTTAAACAGGGTATGGGAGTGTGTGCATTGACATGTCAAAACCTTGACTTAAAACTGTGTGTTTCTATTAGAGATATGTCACAATGCCCAGCAACCCACTGCTTAATTAGTAAGGTTGACTCTTATCTTATGATTTCAAAATTATTTACTTATTTTGAACGTCGTTATTTAAGCACTTTTTGTGTGTTTATTAATACATTAATAATAAATTAATACAAATTTAGTGCTTTAACTGTTAGTTTGCACTGTAAAACCTGCCGTTACAGCCCAACATCAATGTCATGTACCGCAATGGGTTTTTCATGTCCCTCACTAGAGTTGCAATTTACAATGGTATGGTTAAAATTGGTCCATTATTTGCAGGCTTTTTTCAGGTTTTGGACCCCTTGTGTTCTGCTACATTTTGTTGTGCTCTGTTGAGTTTTTATTAACGCAAGAATGCATCTTATGTAAACGCCCTCTAAAAAACATGCCTGATCGAGTCATATGAACCCAAAACCGGTCTAATTATACAGGGCTTCCTTTAAGCTGATTAGTCAGCCAGTTCAGGCAATCCACCAACTAAATGATTCTAAAAATACATTGTATTGCACATTCCTAGTTTGTATATGGTTCTTTATATGCGTGTTGGTTTTTAGGAGCAGACTACGGGCAGATATCAGAGGAAACATGGCAGTACTTGTTAAGAATTTATGGCGGCGGGCCAGAGATTGTTGTGCGCCAAACCATCAGCCCCTTAGACACTGACACACATGAAGAGAGGAAGATAGAAGCAGAGACCAGAGCCCTCTAAAGTGGTAAGACACACACATACCTATACACTTGCGTACTTGCAGTGTGTGTATGAAATAGTAATAAAGGCTGAACAAACGTATTCTATATGCTGTGTACACACACAGGAAGGGTAATGCTTAATACCAGACATATTTCATTGGAACACTCGTTCTAGTCAGGCATGGTACAGACCGGTGTGATGCAGACAGACTACTAACCATTAATCACTAACCACATACACCACCCTTTTGTGCGTGTGAATCTTGAGTTTATCTTCAGCAATTGCCTCTGATATTAATTTTAAGGAGCATTTTTTTACCTTTCTGAGGGCATATCTTTTAAAAATATAATACAACTATTTAATTAAAATAAAGTGTAATACAGTTACATTATCATCAAATACGAAAATAGCATTAAACAATGCCTCATTACACAATAACATAATTACATAATTACATAATAAACTCATCTAAAACACTTATATAAACACTTAATATTGAAGCTGAAGCCATGTCAGATTTTATAGCTGTCAGCTGTTTATGATATAGTCCGGTATGGTAGATGTTGATGCAATCACTGTTATCTGAGTTATCATGTCACATGTTCTGAGTTTTTTTCTTTCTATTTCATATTAGCTACACAGAATCAATCCACTAGCCGTGATATCTGTAGCAATTTGTTAACAAAGGCACTAAACACAGAATTAGATAAACATCTGTACATTTATATTTATTTAGATTGTATTTCTGTCCCAAGCCTGTTCTTTTTATTAAAATAAACATAAAACACTCAGTTGTTGTTAATTTTGTCTGTTTGCTTTAATGTGCTATAGGCAATGATGTGGACAGCCTTTCTCACTGTCTTTTACATTTGTGTCTCGGAGGCACTTTGTGAGCATTTCTGTGGATCTGTTACTTGTGACAGAGCTATCATAGTGTAAGACCCTTATCATAGTGTAAAGGTCTTATTTATAATGTTAATAATTCATCAGACACATGCAAAATGAAGCATATTTATTAGGAACATTCATGAACAAGATTTATTTGTGCATGTTTGTGATATGCTTGTTTTATCAGTGGCACTAAGGGCAATCAAGCTTAGTATCTTGGTACATTGTTTTATTTAATAGTACAGAACTAATTACATGATAAATGTATTATAAGCAGGACACAGGCCTGCTGTCACTTTCCCTGGCACCTATCTTCACTATAATCACAATAATTCACACTATATGACAGTGTCACATATTCAAATGTAATGCAACAGAGAATGATGTCATTATGAGTTTGCCTGAGGTATTTTTAATTACAATTCAGGCATAAAAATGTGTATAGCAACAGGATGTGATGTCATAGGAGGCTTTGCTTTATAATGCTGCTAGTAAAGGTTTTCTTTAACCTAGTGTCTATAAACCAAATTCTATTGACGTTTTATCACCATTACCATGGTTTCCTATTTGTTAGATTTAGATGTTAAAAGCTCAAGAGGAGTTTTGTTGCCATTAATATTACAATTTGTTTTAAAAGGCATTTCGAAACCCTTTGTTTAAAAAATGTATAACTGCAGGCTCGGTCACAACCAAGGAAGTGAATCCTTCCTGAATATCCCACTTTCATTGCAACAGTTGGTTGCGTAAGCTACTGTGTTTGAGGTCATCCGCATTAAATGTCTTTAAATCATTTCCTCAGACTGGCAAACACAAAACTGCTCATTTAAATGCTTGTTGTGCATCATGTTAAATGTTGCAATGCTGTAATGATTGTGCATTTAATCGGTTCTTTCCATATAATACCACACCCCAGACTAAACCAAACTACTTTTCAAAGGGCATGTGCAATGAAGTAGATCATATGTGATGGAAATTCTAATAGAATAATGTTAAAATACATCTGTTTTCCAACATATTGTTTGTATATAATGTAAGTTTTTATTTATAATTGTTATACATAAAATTCAGACTTCTGCTGAATTCTGTATAGGACGACATGGCTATATTGCAGGAACTTTCCAAGATAACTTCTGTATGTAATGTCTTTTTAACTCAAGTGATTTAAATCTTATTTAAATATTAAGATATAATAAAAATAAAGTAAAATAAATAAATAAAAATCAAATAAAGCCTGTTCTTCCTAACTTTGTCTGGTTCTTTTGTTTATTTAAGTGTGTGTAACTTGTGTATAAGTGTGATGCCACATACTGTCTTCCTCCTAAAGGCAATTACTGTGATGGGAATTCCCCTAAAGACTGATTTGATCCTGTCTTGAGCCTAAGATTACATTTTATGTAACTGTTTTAACACATGCCAACAACTGTTCACAGTGAAAAGAAATCTTCACCTGAAAAAATTGTTTTTCTTTGTTTTCCACCACTCTGGTTGGCTTGAGTGTTCAGCTGATTATTAAAAATTATTAAAAATCATTAATTATTGTTACAAATTATTGTTATTTGTTGCAATAGCTTAGATGTTGACTATAGATACTGATATATATACCACACTAATACAGTAGCTATAGATATTGACAATATACCGCAATATATTACACTTTATTTTTTTACACCTTTTTAACCCGTTTCTTATTTTCACACCAACAACCTAACTGTAGTTAATTTCTTTCTAGTCTAAAAAAACTTTGTTTAAAAACCTTTCTTTTCAGACTGAGCTATTTTCATGTTTCCTTCTTTTATGGATACAAACTGTATCTTCAAAATCGTCAGGATCTAAATATACTTCAGAGCCACAAGCCCAGTTTGATTTTTGCTGAGAAATAGCTGCTCAACATCAGCCTCACGCTCTGAGCACAAGATCTCATTAATCTTAATCACCACTCCCCACGTGTCCCCAACCCCCACCCCTACTCTCTATCCTCTCTTTGTCCTTAGACAGCTCTAGAATATTGTTTTAACTGACTGTCCTTCATAAACCAAATAATCCCACAGAGCAGGTGAGTGTTGATGTCACAGGGGCCTCCGTCAATGGTGATGTCATTTTAAGTCTTCACTCTTCATATCTGCAGGCTGAAGAGAAGCAAGCACAGGAGGAGGAGATGAGTATGCAGAGAGAAGCCCAGCTGAGCCTCTGTTTTGTATCCTGGAGAAAGGATTGTAATTTTCCATAGCGTCCTTCCAAAGTGAGTCGCCATTCCTCTGTTTTTACGCAATTGCTCTGGCTTTCATTATCTGAAGGTTTATTTCTCCAACCTTTTATTTTTTTGTCAATAGACAATAACATCTGCTTGGCTTGGTCCACTGTGTCTAAACAATAGCATGTGTGGTACTAGCTAGTCTATAAAAATATCAGTTAGCTGTGTTTAACAGAATAGATTAACATTGCAAAGTCTAAACAGTTGGTTTATTGTTATCTGAGAGTATGTGCACCATTTAGAGTGTGTTTGTATTAACTAATAGTAAGCATGTAAATAAACCCTTGGTTTTGGAAACCTTGGTTTCTGAAGCATATTAATGCATTTATAAAAAATAATGTTTAAAAAAAGAATCTGATGTCATTTATGTTAATATTAAGACCACACTTGCAATGTTTTTACTGCTGAATATGTATAGAATTTGATCACTAGATAAAGCACTCCCTGCTTTGTTTACATTCACACGGGTATCCTATATATTTAGAAAGGCCTAACAGAAGATGGTCTTCACAATTTGTCTTACAAAATAAGCTCTTTTTGCAGGTGAGACTAGTTGTCATTGATAAGGAAAGGGGTGATTGCTTTCTGCTCAGATTCAGTGCTTGTGAACACACCCTCTTTATCGTGTGTGTTAGAGAATTTCCCGAAGTATACGAAACCAGCTTTGCTTTTATTGCTACTGTTATTTAATACCCCAGGATTGTTTATTATTCAGTTGTTAATTTGAAATTTTCAAGGTGATTTTTTCTGAAATCATTAAACCTTTAACAAGGATGAACATATTTACATAATGAACATAAAAAATGACTTTGAAGGACACTGTGTACTAAATAACCAAACCTTCAAATTTACATGCTTATATTCCTTCATAAGAGAAACTGCTATCAATGAATTTGAATACAAAGACAGCTAACCAGAGGCAGTATCGATAAGCTTGAAACATTGTTTACAAGGGCAACATCACATCTGGCATCAAGCAATGACCTCATGGCTATAAAATGAATTTTTAACAGTGCTTGTTATTAACACTTTATGTGTTCAGAGAGCTTATGCATAGCTATCAACCCATCTCAACTCAACGCTTTTTGTTTTAAAGTTATCCATACGCACATTAATTGGAGATTATTCAAACAAAACATGATACTGTAATCACACAGTAATGTGTGATGATTTGATAAAAATAGACACTTCAAATTCAAATTGTCAATCAATCTGTATCAGAATATATTGTAAAGATTAATCATACTAGAAGTGTGTGAAATTACATTATATCAACTGTACAACCCCTAATTACGATATCTGTGTGACCGCAGGAATTAGCTGTAAGGCTTCTGCTTGCTATCATTCTGAAAGCATATTATGAAATATTATGTGACTAAAACAGACATTTTTTTAACATGTTAGTTTTGATGAATGTTCATTTTGGATATCAGATGCCAGGTATCTGCTTGAGTTTTTAAAGATGTTTTATGTTTCTTGACAGTCTCTACAATAGTCTGAATGACGTTTATGGACCAATGATACCACAGCGCCTTCAGTGACAATGATCAGAGCCACACCCAAAATTCTCAGGGTGGGAGGACGTCACCTCAGATATGTGTGTGGCAAAAATGGGGGCTTTGTTTGTTTTAGATGTTCTGTCTGTTGCTAAATTAATGTGATGTCAACAAAAGTAAAAACAGGTGTGGTAGAGATTTCTGTATGAGAAACTTCCATCGCTGGTATTATCTTCCACTGTGTTGTGTTTCTAACAAACACTACGAGACTAATGTTTAAAGCCTTTAAGAAGGACCTGCAAGAGGATACTTCTCTCTAGGATACTTTGCCTCTCTAGAGAGTGCAAAACAGAGTAAATATTTACACTATATTCCAGTTATCAGTGGATTGTGTCATGACCTCTTAACCTCTGAACTTTCAGTAATTCTATGGCTGTCCTCAGTCTAGCGCTTGCTACAACGCATGCTACAACGATTTGAATCCGACTGTTTTTGCGTTAATGTGTCTCTTCCTTTCCCCTACTTTCTTTTCTTTCAGTTTTCATCCCGTACTCCACCTTGTAATTGTCACTACCTCCAGGCGAGGGTTTGAACAAAACATTCCAAGAAAAGACGCACTTTAGTCAGTTGCTTTCTCACGCTCTCTTGTCTGCGCTTTCCGTATAGCTCCTCTCACAGACACGCATACCACACACAGAGTAAATGAAAAATCTCAGTGAATATTGTACTGGATTAATTGGTGCTATTAATCAGTGAGTGCATATGAAAAAGCTGGAGTTTGAATGAGTATAATGCAACCTTTTATGATCATTTGTCATTGCGGTCTTAATAAGTAACGCCTGCTGGTTTGTCTCTGAGTCAGGTGTGAGCTGAATGGAGCTGTACGTGTCATGTTTGTTTGTAGTCATTTCTATGGTGGAATCAGTGGACATTTAGAGCGTGTCTGGGTGAAGATTCAAACTTTTGTGTATGAGAAAGAAAAAAGAATCTGACCACATTATACATCAGGCATATTATACAGCAATGGGTTGTGCCATTTGTACACAGTTGCTTGATATGTGGAGTTTGTCTGGGTCACAAAGAGGCCAGACATCAATGGACATGTCTAATCTACCTGAGGTATCCCAGCAGGACTACCACAGACTTTCAGGCCTGCATTATACTTCCTCTTTCTCTGATGCTGAGGACTGCTGCAATGACATCACCAGCACAAGCTCCTCCTCCTCGGACTATCTCGGAATAGACTGTTGACGCTTGCTTTGTTTTGGAGTTCTGCAGGTTACTTACACCCTGTGCCAAATATATCCATTTCCGGATCACAATTGTGTAAATGTACTGCAGGTGAAAGTAATAGTTTAAAACAATACACCTGTCATAGGCATCAGTATATATTCTTTTAACTAATGACACAAATGATCTATCACCTTATTTAACTTTTTAATCATAAGAGAGCATCAGTTAGAAATATAAATGTACGAATATACAAACACACAGAAAGTATAATATTAAATGATATTGAAATGTCAGTTGAAATGTGCAGGTGAAACCTTTAAAATGAACTAAAATGATGACGTGTTGGGGTGCTTTAATACTGAGTATTCTGCTCCTGTATTAATTCTGTTATTATGTTTGAGTTTTTTATTCTCCAAAAAAAAATGTTTGGAAGATGAAATTAAGTCATTATAAGTGAAGTCAGCTCACATGGGTTTTACCAGTAATTACTACATGTGTTAATTATGCATTGATGAGGTCATTAGCAGCCAGAGTACATCAAGGTTTGTGTGTTGCTGCAGTTAATTGATTTCTGTTGTGCATTTACTGCATTCCAGATAACCAGTTTAATGCGTTTGTAGTTTTAATGCTGTTATATCCTATTTGCCAAAGAGAACTTTTGTAACGCTGCACTGGTCATCATTCACATCTTTAAATAGCAACAACAGTCACTGTTACATGGTTTTCTGTCCAGACACAGATTTACTGTAACCAATGCAAATAAATGAATAATTGTGAAACAAATGAAACTGTTTGGTTGCACTGTATAGGCAAAAAAGTGGGTACCACAAGGCAGCAGGTGTGTCAACATAAATATTAATGCTGTCAGCTTTAAGCAGTGCACTCATAATCTTAATTTTGCACTGATGCATTAAAAGTCGTTTTTCTGTGTGATGCTGCCCTCCAACACAAATGATTCTATTCATGCAGGCACTACAAATTTCACTACAAACAGAATCATATATATCTGTATGTCGTATTGGGTTACCCTTCCTGTCCCGCCTCACATTCTTCAAATTCCATGCCTGTGGGCGAATGCAGTCAGAGATGCATCGACATTTTAATGTAGATAAAATAACCTTTGTTTCATCCCATAACTGTACATTTGTTTTCATAATGTCTTCCAGTTTGTACTGTTTTGTACTTTATTTCTACTATTTAAAATTAGCCCGGTTGTAATTTAGCGGAAGTTGTAGTGTTGTTAAAGTGAAGTGATTTGGATTTAAAGAAATACTAGAGTTCTCCAGTGCGGCGTCGTAAGTTCTGTTTAACCGTATGGACCGGAAAAACGGAAGTCTAAACGTCAGTGAAAGTTTTTTGCAGGTACAGATTTGTAATAGGCTGGGCCAAACGGTCTTTCGTTCGCATATAAAACGAAGCCTTTTGCCGTCTCCATCAAACGGAATAAACTCAGACACCAACTGAGACAAGATGCTCGGGAGCGAAGTATTGATGTGCTTTATCTTCTATAGCACGCTTTTGATCTTAAAGATGTACATCATTGCCATCATTTCGGGGCAAGTAAGACTTCGGAAAAAAGTAAGTTATGACATTTTTCATCGGGTTTTTATAATGCTGCATGAAACATTCAAGATCGCTCCTATTACGATCACTTTAAATAATTTCGCTGATTGATCGAAGCGTTTAGTCTGGCAGTGATCGAGAAAACGTTTCTGTTTAGAAAGCTTTATCATTTGCGTACTGTCATTGTAATGCAATGTCTCTAATGTAGCAGAGATGTATTGGATGTATAGGCTGTTGAACAGATATTTAACATACTGCATTCACAGGCATTCGCTAATCCAGAGGACGCCATCAGACACGGAGGTGTGCAGTATTGCCGCAGTGATCCATACGTGGAACGCTGTTTGAGGTAAGCACGCGCTTTTAACCACGTGAGCCAAATTTTACTATTGCCCTGTATTCAATATTTATGTAATTTTCACGTATTAATTCTACTAAGTACAGTGGATAGGTAAAGTATGGGTATTTCATTTTCTAAACAGACAACAAACAAGAAATAATATTAGTAATTTTTTAACAGTTTGACAACAAATTTGACAAACATGAAATACTGTTATTAATACTATAACACATTGTACATGTTTTTCGTGTTGTATGATAAAATTCGTTACTATTTTATATTTTTTACTAGTTTTGTTACTAGTTTTGTTATAATTTTATATCAATACTAATGAATAATTGCAAGCAGCTTTTCAAAATCAATACACATTGAATTAGTCAATTACTATAAGTGTTTAAAAAATGCCATTTTTATTTATTCTGTTTGAATGGGTTTAAACTATTGAATATTTTTACATTTGTGTTTCTTGTCTGTAAAAACATTGTGTTCCTGTTCGGTCTGTTTAGTTTTGTTCCCTCTGGCCCCATCCATGCAGGATGTCTGGCAAATCTGAGCTTTAGTTACACATGTTTTCTGCAAAACTAGTTTGTCTGTATGGTAAAATGTTCACAGGTCCAATAGCAAGCATCATGCTTAATCTCTAAAGAACTCCCAGATTTATTATAGTCTGCAGAGGTGAATCGATTTGTTTTCAAAATGATCAAGTTGGAAAACTTAGGGAAAGAAGCTTCTTCTTTTAGACAAAAGGAAGACTTCTGTCCTGCCCATTTCATTACTGTCCATTTCAGATGTGACTGCATGATGAAAATTTCATCAAAAGTAGATTGTTCAAAAATCACTCAACTTCCATATCCAGCTATATGGAAATACTGGCAAAAATCAATCTTGTTTTCTGTAAGTGGAGCATGCAAGGTATTTACTGATGCACTGATCTTTACATGCAAGATCTATTTACTGATCTTGAAGCCCTGTGTGTGTGATGGTCATTTCAAAATTCTGGATTCTGGAGGTTTTTGGAGGAAGAGGTTATACTAAAAGCATTATATTTCTGATTGGATCAACTTTATAATCTAGTTAAAAGTGATTTCAGAAACAAAAGGAAATATTTGTGATTCTTTGAGAAACCCACACAAATATACAAGAAATCCACCTACATTATAGAACTATATGATGCGTTTCAAAGACAGGTTAGGACAAACAGAAGATGACCCACTGATAAATCTTTGCAGATCCCAGCTGCTGGTGAAAATCTGCAAAAACTGACCTGTCGTTGAAGAGGTTTAGCTAAAAAGAGGACAAAATAATGCTGAACGCTGCTGTGATTGCACGTTATTTCCAGTATTGAATGTGAAATCCAGCAGGAAATGTTTTTTAATGGAAAGTCCTTTATGTGACGAAGAGACTGTGTGATGGGATATTTCACAATAGTGACTGAGCGCTGCTACGTAACTGAGATGACCATTAATGTGTTCATGTGGTGTGAGTGTCAGCATATTATGTTTTTAGTAGTATGAAGTACTTACCACAGTATTTCCTGTTACAACAGTATGATCTATTGAAAAAGCTGTCTCCGTTCTGACGCATTGTGTGTTCTTTGCGTGTGCGTGATTCATAGTGGAACTACGTTTAATGTGAAAGATTGTATGATGTTGGCAGCTTTCACTGTCCAGGCATGCTGCCATTAGACTGAGCCAGACAGTTTACAGCTGAAGTCCTGATCAAAGACAGATGTTGCGTGTACATTCCTCAGCCCCTCGGGCTTCTGACAAGTCGTTTCTCATCCAGAATAAATGAAGTATGAGTCTTTGCTCTTCTGGAGCATTCAAAACACCTAACAATCAGGTCAATGGAAGATTTTAGAGAACAACATTGTCTGGAAGTATTTACAGGACATACCGGCCCACAGAAGAAGGCTGGAATGTGCGAGGGCTGTAGTTAAAACTTGCATTGGAGAAACACTAGGAAACAGTCACGTGTTTTAAGAACTTGCTCATCATGAGCTATAATTAAACAAGCATGGTCATGCTGTGTTGTATTATATAATGTATTGTCTTCAATTTTTAAAAGCTCTTAAAATTAAGGAAACAATTCATTTCCTGTATTTCCATTGCAATACTTTGCTATACATTCCCAAATTTATGGTATTCATGTTTTAAAAACAGCATGGCAGTTCTTTTTCTCCATTTTTTTTTCAAATTTAAAAATAGCTTCATGTGCTAGAGATTGCAGGAGTATTGCTTAATATGGAAGAGGCTTCTGTGCTTTTTATGCACTATCTTTGCACTAACTTTGAACCTTGTGTGTGTTTTTCAGGGCACATCGCAATGACACGGAGAACATTTTCCCCTTCTTGTTTCTTGGGGCTGTTTATTCCATGACTGGGCCCTCGTATGCAGTAGCACGAATTCACTTTTTGATCTTCTTCCTGGGTCGAGTTCTGCACAGCGTGGCATACCTGCTCGCACTTAAAGCACCAACACGTTCGTTCGCCTATGTCATCGCTCAGGTGCCTTGTGTCTCCATGGCGATACAGATACTCATGGATGTAGCCTCGTTTGCCTAACTGTTCAATATAGAGTTGTGTGATTATTCAAGACTTTACATTTGATACAAATGTGGTGCATGATGCTGCTTTGATGATTATTGTCATTCCTTTTCTCAAAAGTGATATGAATTTACATTCCACTTTAAGATCTAAGACGACTTATGACAAATAATAGCTCTGAAACTACAACATTTATTGCTGGGGCCATTTGTTATCTTGCATAAAGGAATGGCTCTTGTATAAAAGGAAAGTGTTGGCATCCAAATGAAGGTTTTGCATGGTTTTGCAAGGTTTGCATGTACGCTTATTATATTTGTACATTTGCTACAGCGTGCCTCATTTTCCGGTATTGGACATGAAGGCTCCAGACTACAGACTAGCTATTATTTACAGTGAGCAAGTAATAACTGAGTTCTTAACAGTAATAACAGTGAGAGACTGTTTAATACTAAACTTTACACACTTGGAAAGATTTTTGTTAATATTGTTATTACCTGTCCTATGCTAGTGGCGAATCTAGTCTTTCTGGTATGCGGTTGACAGTACAAAAGCTTCACAAATGGAATATAGTCCATATCAGTAGTATTGGAAGGTTTTATTGATTTATTTTACTATTTGTAAAATAATATCACTAAATAATATCACAAAGTATTCCAAAGCCTTACTGTAGTTAGTTGTGGGTGTGTAGCACCAGCAAACCCTTTTGAAGCTTCGTCCTAGATAAGAAACTCTGCAGAGCCCTGTCTTTTCAAAGTTATCGCAGCGTAAACATGCTATTGGGTAAACGCTGCCCTTCCTCTTTGTTTGGCAGGGTTTGAGTTTTGGCATTTTTAACATAGCCTTCAATTTGCAGCCGGGCACTTGCGCCGTTCTCTGAGACTCTTTGTACAGAACAGAATACTGAGCCTTTGTGACAAAAATTAACTAGCGTTTCCAGCTACTGATTTGAATAAACAAGCTTTTATTAGGTCAAAGTTTTGGTAATTTATCACAGTACATTTATATATATATTTTTTATAATTGTATGTTATCAAAAAGTTATAACTTATTTTACTTTTATATAATGTTGTATTATTTGTGTAGTGATTTTTAAAGCATTGAGGGATGTTGAGAAAATAATAGTTTTATAATAAATGAATACCAAAAAAGTTTTTTTTTGTGTGTGTTTGTGTGTGACAACTACATGATATAAAAGCAAGAGAGAAAGAGCTAGTGAAGGAGATAGATATGTATTGCTGCCAAATAGGCAATTATAACAGCAGGTCCATTGTTACTTCCCAGTACTAAAAGGAAATTGAAAAGAATGGCAGGAATTAATGAGAAACAGGTGAAATAACAGTATGTGTATGAGTGTTATTATCAACCAGTGATAAAATCAGATCTACAGATGCCACAAACGTTTAGTCTCAATATTAACTGGTTTTGCATTGAAGTTTATGTGATGAACAGGTCATTGCCAACAATGGAGAAAGTGAATTAGAATAATCCTGTGAAAGGGCAGTTGAAATGATCTCATGAGAGCATGAATGGAAGTGTGTGGGTTTGAGAATGCATGTAAACCTATTGACATATTCTCATCTTAAACATGCCCTTGCTCGTCACGTTTCCCTAACTGTAAGTGTACCTGTGTTTAGTCCACACACCTTTGTGTTCAGAGCTTGAAGCTGCAGAGACTTTCATGTAAAGTCCTGCAACAACAAGAGTCCAAAATGCACCTAGATTATTGTGGATGTAAATAGCTAAGACGAAGGTGGAACGGAGAATGACAGAGACAAAATAAAGCTCCCCAATTAACCAGGCGCACAACTGAAAGAGTACCTGTTCAGTAACCAAACCATTAAAGAGGCATATTAGCTAATGCTATTTTTCCCCAACATCACTACATAACACTGGGATAAAATGGGACACTGGGAATCTGTTTAACCATATAACCTTAACCTGTATATTCTTCCACCATTAAATTAGCATTAGGATATTTTAAGTTAAAGCCAATAAAAAATATAATTATTTTTCCCACTACAATACAGTATATGCTGAACTCTTAATGTCTGTGAATGGCAGGGTTAACCTGAAGTCTTTTCGATTTGTATTTGTGCTACTGCATACGAGGTATTTTATTTGTGTGTGTTTGCTATCCAGCTTCTAGTATCTACACAGTCAGTGCATATCCAAGGCACATTTCATCATATTAAGAATTATAAACAAAAAAATGCATTGTTACATTTTTTATGTCAATTAAGCACATTCACCACAAATTTTAAATTTTAATTTCTGCTAAACAGTTAAATATTTTTCAATGATTTTCTATAGTGTTCCTCTTTAGTGTAATTATGTGATACAATGATCAGTGTTTCTTAATTAAAATGGATGAGCACAAAATACATACACCCAATGCTGTATTTTAAATGTTTAAATGACCAGGACATTTAGTTAAGTTAACCAGGCTAAACGAGCTGAACAGTTTGATTCAACACTACCACCTATAGGTCGTAACAATTGTCGATTTACGTTGAAATAGCGCGTTAAGACGCTGACAATATTAGAGGGAGCTCGTTGACAACTATGAGAAATAGCAAACAGTTGAAAGGCCATGCACATTTGTTACAGCTAAATATACCAAAAATATTAATGATTACGCATTCCTGTCATCTACTTAAGTTGAACACTGTAAAACACAAACGGGTCAAATTTCATAAATATTTATTACATATCAACGAACAACGTTAACTACAGCAGTGATCTACAGCACTTTTCCCAAATAAATGCTATAATAGCAATATTAATCATTTTTGATACACCTGAAACACAAACATTTACATGTATTACTTGGCATTAAAAACAATGGCGATACACTATTTAAGACACTTGGTGTTTTTATTCATTTTTGTTTAATTCCGATATCACAGAGTTTCTGCAACAGTCTAAACAGTTAATATTGATATAGATACAAAACCACTGTGAAAACAATGAGGAGAGTGAAACGAGGGAGGACAACAGATGCAAAAGAAAACCAAAACAGAAAAAATACAATACGTCAGTCTTGCCAACTCACCCAATCCCCTTTAAACAAATAAATAATATCTATTTATTAACTTTTCATTTACAAAAATATTTCCACGTTTACCTTTGTACTCCAGGCTGCTACTAGTGTGGAGTGGTTCACATTAAGAAAGGTTAAGTGTAAGGTTTGACTGGGCAGGGCATGCATTCAGCTGAGCAGTTTGCCCACGTGTAATACTTGTGTTTAATTTCATGTTCTGTTCCTGAGGCTCTTGCGTATGTTCTGGTGTCATGCTTTTGCGAAACTTCTTTAAACGTCTCTAAGTTTTAACTGTAAACAGTAGTATCATTTTTTCTATTTTTTTTATTAATCTAAGTGACCCTGGCTTTAATTCCTGGAGGTTTCTGTCAATTTGTACCAAATCCATGAGAAGAGATAAGGTAATACGTCCTAATTCTAAATTATTAATACTTAAATCCCCTTTACTTTGCAGTGGGGTTGACTGGAGGCATGCAGGTGATTCAGAGCCCTTGTCAAAAAGCAACAGCACTTTAAATGCATTTGACAGCGCGGTTGTAAATACTATGAGCCTAAATGCGATCAAAGCTTGTACCGTAAGCGTAGTGAGTTGCAGATATAACAAAGATATAACAGATAAAACAAATGCAGAGATCTCAAACTCCATCCCGTAATGGTTTCTCTTCCGCGCCACGCAATTTACGGTCAGTCTGATAGAGGGCGCTAGCGGCTGAAGGGTAGAGATACTACACTTGTGACATACTCCTGCCCTTTCTGCTGAAGGATTGCATGGTAGGGTATTAAAAGCATGTTAAGGGTGAAGGCAGGTTAACCCATAACACTGATATATAAAAGAAGTTTTATTTGTCCATAATACAATATCTAGAAAGTATATCTTACTTCCTAAGTTTACATTTGTGTTCATTTGTGTATCCCGTCTGAGATGCATATAGTTTTTACAACTTTCAAATAATCACACAATGTACAAATCACAAACATAGAAAACATTTAAAAACACAAAAGAAGGAATTAAAAATATGTTTCATTGTTTTTAGGTGTGTCAATCTTATATATTATGCCAAACATTTTTAGCAATCATATTTTTTGTTCTTATGGCTACATGTTTTTTATATCAGCATCCAAAGCTATAATTATTGATTAATTCTGATTTTGGGGGATTCTTTTGAACAAAATTCTGAGATAACCACTAATTATTGGTTTTCTAGTTGTATTTCTGACTGTCTTGTACAGTAAACAGGGTCACAGGGTCTCACACACACACACACACACACACACACACACATCCACTAGGAGTGAATTCTGACGTCACGCTGTAAACTCCAGGTGCAAAACACACTGCAGATGAGCAGGCAGACTGAGAAAAAATACAAAATGTAACGAAACATGATTAAACAGAGATAGTAATGTAGAAGGTGAGAGGTGCACTGAGATCCACAGACTGTGATTGTCATCACTTCAGGTCCAGAATATCCTCCTCAAAAGAAGGAGAGAAGGTAAAAGGGTTGGCCGTGGGTGGGCTTTCATCACGTGGCTCCCGCTCAGAGCCAGATAAGCACAGCTGGTGGATGTCAGTTTCTCCGTCTACAGACTCCATTCCTACTCTGAATGAAGATATCTCACAGTCAGTATGATATACTTGAGTCTGACAGCAGAAACAACCTACACACACTTACTGCTCGGCGGTGGTTCCTGCTGTTCTCCTTTGATCTTCCTCCCTGGTCTTCTTCCCCATTCTTCTCTGTTTCACTGAATTGCTATCTGACTTACTGCTGGGTTCCTCAGTCAAACCTACAACAGGTACATCACGCATCAAAATTCTGAATTCATATGACACAAATGTTTTTTTACTGAACATAAAATACATCCATGATATTTTAAAAGAATAGTTTGCACAAAAGTAAAATTATATGCAAAAACAGATGTGTAAGATCTAGCAGTTCCATATGTTGTGGCAGCTAGCAGGGCATTTCCTGTCAGCTTCCCACAAAGCCACACATACACAATGATACTGTAGCTTGTAGAAACACACTCACCCAGCAGTTCTTTACGTGTGCGGCTGGCGATCTCTTTGATCTCCATGCGGGACAATGAGAGGGAAGGTGCGGTTGAGATGGTGGGGGCGTGGCATATCACGCTGGGGGTGGGTGCAGTGACCACTTTGTTGACCAATGGAGACTTGAGCGGTCTCTCTATGCTCCGCCCAACTAGGTTACTCAATGGGATCTTATAGATGTGTTTTGAGGGAGCATCACCTTCAAGAGAGAAAGGGATGATTGATAATGTAGAATTAGATCTAAAGAATTAGAGGTTAGAACAAACTGTAAATGCTATTTGTGGTTTAGATGAAGAGCTGCTGTTATTACCATTGATGTCATTGACTCAAACTTTCCCTTGTTTAAAGACAGACACACATACAAAGAAACCACTGCTGAAGCCACACTGCTGGAGCCAAATTAGTTTATATTAAGACAAACTGTGTTGTATTTCACACAGGTTAGTCTAGTAGGGCTTAAGAATCAAGAGCTGGACTTGAGTCAGACTGGAAACACTGGTTTTAGACTTTTTTGAGAACTCACAAGTACTTTTACACAGTCTACAGTATGGCTGAGAGTATGTTAGCAGCATAATGTTAATCGCCATATAATTAGGTTCATAAGCAGTTTTCTTATCTTTTCTACCCTTACCAGACAGAAATCTGAGACTAACAGCAGTCTCTTGAGTTTTACAAAACAATGATGTGGATATCATGTAGACAACTACAAGAATGATCGACAAGTCTCTCATACCCGCTTCCCAAAATCTAGGACAACCATGTGAGCAGGCCAGGTGTTTAAAGGGGAAGGCACTAAATCAATCTGACACAAGACAGTGCTGGCTATCTGCATATGTAAAAGAACAAGCTAAGTTTTGTAATATTCTCTTGGTTTTGGGGGATTTTACTTTGCTTTTATTGACATTTATGATAGCACAGGAGTAGGAGAAAATTATGATAGCATGAGAGCCAGAGAAAATTATGATAGCATGAGAGCAGGAGAAATCAAATTTTCACCACTCATATGCCCACACCTGTGTCTTAATAAAAAAGAACAAACAAACAGACAACAACAAAATATGTATGCTGCAAAAAAGAACTTTATTATGAAGTTCTTTTCTGTGCCTCAGCAAGAAAAATAAGAAATTGTTAAGGTGCATGCCATGTTATTGGTGAAAGACATGCAGTGTACTAGTGATAGTGTGCAGACAAGATCGCAATTGTGAATACAAGGGAGCAGATATTGACATTATGACTTTTTCTTGAGTTGTCAAAGTCATGGTGATTTAAAGACACAATTTACACACACACTGTTTAGTGTGTGCATGCTGTATACATACTAGCAGGCAACAGCAAAACACCTGAAAATGGTTGTTGTTTGGGTTAGAGACAGTTGTAATGTCCAACTGCACACACAGATTTGCAGGCCAGGAAGGAAGCTTCCCTTTTAAGTTCATTTTCAACAATCAAAGAATGATAATTAAACAGGATTATTTAATTATAAAACCATGCGTGTATCTTTAATACAATGATAGTATTGCACAGACATCTTTGCACCATGGGACAGAATGATACAATGTATCTAAGAAAACTTTATGTTGAGATGCAAAATGATATATAGTTCTGCTTCCCATGGTGCAAAAATGCCACAGACAGCTTGCTGGTTTGTTTAAAAAACACCAGGATATAGATTTTGTCACTAGCCCAACTCTAAACACATCTGTGTGGACATAAAGTGCTAAGTTTCTGTCCAGATCATATATATATATATATATATATATACACACACACACACATATGTTAGTGAAGAGGGGCACTGACAGAAAATGTGTCCCATTTTCTTAAATCATCAGGTTAAGTTCTGACCATTGCTCATGGTTCTTTTCTTTCCTTTTTTGCCAATGGCACCATTTCTATCCGTTCTGACATTTTTTCTCATTGCTTTGAGACTGCAAGAAGGAAGGGACACATTATGTTTATTGCACACTTTACTGCATGCATCGGCTAATTAAATAAAAGACAGGGTGAGTCTCCACGGCAATGTGCATTAGTGAGGCAGCATGGAAAAGGTAGGCGATCAGAAATCCCTGCAGTACCTTCAGAGTCTTTAGACATGTAGAGGGATAGCTTGGTGCCGTAGGGGATCCGAATACAATCTGGACCAAGGATGGAGAAAAGCATTACATCAACCTGACCCACGCACAGCTCAAAAAGACAAATACACTAAAAGACAATATACAAGGACAGAAACAAAGGTAACAACTCACACTTTCGAATCCTAAACATATATACCCAAAGGAATATTCATATAACGTTCACATTATAAGCTAACGGAAGCATCATGCCCATTCAGACTGAGAGCCAGTCATTTGTGATGTGTATCACACTGGTGCCTCGGTCAGAATAGGTAAATGTTGTACAAGTTCCATCATTAGGAACCTAATCCTACCATCTCCAAGTGGTGAAGGGAAGATGGGCATCTCGTAGCCTGTGGGGGTTTGAGGTGAACTCTGGGAACTAGTGTCTCTGGAGCTACAGTTAGACGCAGAGTTTATAGGCGCTGACGAGATGAAATAGATATCAGACTGCAGAGACAAAAAGAAAACTAATTGTGATGTGCACATACAATTATCATACATAAACGTAGTATAGATAATAATAAACAGACTTAAATCAGTACAAAAGCACATTAAAAACACTACAGAAAGATAAATCACATATAGTATGATTCAAATCCCACATCAAAAATCTAAGAAAAAATCTTATTCAAGTTTCAGAATGTCAAAACCATGTCAAACAAAGAAACAACATGATGTAAAACAAAACACAAGAAAATATAAGAAATATAAACTCTAGATTGCTAATCAAGAAGTAAATCTGTAAAGTTTAATTCTGTGCACAAAAGGATTTTCTTCCATTGAAGCACACACAGTTCTCAAACAGGGGCTAGAGCACTTACTCTGGATGCAGTCAGCTGCAGTTCTGGAACAACAGCTGTATATACTAAGTTGCCATTAACGACTAGCCGAATCTCAATGGAGTCAGTGGTAAAGGCCAAGATATAAGGGAATGCACACACTGTGGCACAGGAAATGACATCACAGGGAAAATATACGTTATTTCTACTAATGCAAACCGTTGCGTATAATTGTTGACATGAAGATAACAGAATAATACAATGAACAAACAGTAACAAACACGGGCTGGCATGCAGGCACTAGCTATAACAGGTACCAACCAATAGCTTTGGGCATTTGGTTCCAGCTGAAATGGAAGTCCAAAGAGTTTGGCTGAATCATGGGTGTGGACCCATTAAATGGACATACCTTCTTATAGACACAATTATCTATTAAAACAGAAGTAGAACAGTATTTAAACATCAGACTATATAGAAATAAATATAAACAATGAGATTTTGACAGTAAACACTAACTGTTGTAACAAAGAAGAAGTCCAGCCTCTCCATCTTCATATACATCTATGGCAGCAACGAAGTTCACCTGGAAAATACACGTCAATACTTATCACTCATGTAAAAACTCAATAAAAATTACAAATGGTTAAACATGGTGTAGAACACACTGTTATACACAAACAATATAAACTTGATTATCTGGTATTTAAAAAAAAGATTGTATTTTATTGTATTCAGTATATGAATGTCTCCATGTTAGAATATTTCTGAGAAATAAATGGATATTTCTCACCCGGTTAGCGTCTACATGGTGTAGTCTATAAGCATCTCCAGTGCTCTCATTGATCAGGTCAAACTGATGTCTGTAAGCCACACATATCATGTGATCATTCTCTCCTGTTGGGCCATCAACCAATGCCATGACCACCGGGCAGTCACACAAGCAAATTTCCTAAGATAGGGAACAGCAAACATCTGAAACGTTAGCCAAACTTTTATTTTGGCGAATCCTTCTTATACACACAAACATTCATTGAACTTTAGTTGACAAAAATTAAACTCTATCCCTGAATCATGGCTTTCAGCACTGAATCATGACTTCCATCGAATCATGACATCCTCCACTGAATCATGACTTCAATCACTGAATCATAACTTCTATCACTGAATCATGACTTTCACCCTTACCCGTATGTATTGGAACTCTTCCACAGGTGAGTCACCAGCCCCCGTCACTGTAGACAAAGAGCTGAGGCATTCAAAGCGTGACTGTTTCCTGGTGATTAGAAGGAGCTTGTTTCTTATCGCTGCAACGATTCTAAGCTCCACCCCATGATGCGTGTTTATGGAGTAGAGATGGCAGCCTGAAAAAAACAATTCTATTGCGTTCAAATGTCTTAAATGTATAGTATACAGCATGGCAGCCTTGAAAATCATTTTGTTATCTTAAGACATTTAAACAATCAAATTAAATAGCTGCTATATTAACTACATTTGTAATCATGACGAATAGCTCAGTTGTTTTCAACATAGTAGTTTTTCAGTAAAATTTCTTCAACATGCACAAAAGCAGTGATGCTGTTTTGTCATGTTGTATTGCACACACAGCCTTAAAACTGAGGGCAATAATCAAGCATAATCTCTCAAGTAGCACTAGAAATTATGATTGATTTCAGAGAATCTGTCCGTTTAGACAGTTCTTTTCAATGAAACAAATGTGAAATGACTCATGTCTGAGCTGCGATGCAGAGCGCTGTGCTCGTAAAACACAAACACTTAACACAATTGGGTAAAAACTGCAATTTGGTAACCCTTGGTTTTGATTTACTATAAATTTAACTTTGCAGTTTGATGACTTCACCCACCTGAGATTCTGGTTTTGTGCCATGCAAATATTATTCTGAATTTTCAAAATAAATTATGCTCTGATTGATATATATTTAAAATGTCACTGCCATATTAACATTTTAAGCTTCAAAATTACAGTTGAGTGTAAACAAAATAATATGTGTGTGCATGGTGACTGAAGTCTCCCTTACCTTTGGTTTTCTCAAGCTTGTTCTCTCGACTGTCGCATTTGGTGCGGACGAGCTGTCGCTCCTCTATCCCTCGTTTGAGCGTGCTCAGTCTATAAACGTACAGACGAGCATCTTTCCCTGCAACAGTGATTTTAAATTAAATAACTCAAATGAAATGAAATTATACATAAACTGTTGGACGGCAATGCTTAATCCGAATTCACTGTAAACAGTTTTAAGACTCAAGCACACACATGCATTCCTGGAATAAATTAAATGTTCACAAGAGTTCTACTTTTATGCTGTTTAGTCAATTTCACAAATAACAGCTTGTATTGCTGCTATAATATGCTGTGGGATGATAATAGCCTGGCAACAAATGAAGGACCCGTGTCATCAGACTGAAAGATGCTAATACAACATGTTTG
This sequence comes from Botia almorhae, assembly GCA_036877575.1. NCBI lineage: Eukaryota > Metazoa > Chordata > Actinopteri > Cypriniformes > Botiidae > Botia > Botia almorhae. The sequence continues at coordinate 24,336 of JAZGTJ010000101.1, read as the reverse complement.
GTTTTGAAATGCCTGTCCTCATGAATGAAAGTTGCCTGGTGACAGAGCTGATAACGTATTCATTATGTTCCCCCTGCTGAAGTGATGCTTTCCAATCAGAAGCGAGAGTCTGGTTTACACCGTCTTGGACTAATGATCAGAATAGAAAATGATGGCAGACACTGAATTATATAAATCTGCTCCGTGCTTCTCTCTATAATGAGCTACGAGTCTGAACAATGCGAAAAAGCCTGTGTGTATGTGTTACTATTTTGTATTGTTCCCAAACTTCTATAGATGCTCATTAGAACAAAGACTCAGAGTTTCCAGAGTTTAGTGCTTCACATTGTCTCCTTCTTTGTCACTGTCTCTTTATCTTATGCAAGAACAATGAACACTGTTTCTTCTGCCCACATAAAAACTGTGCCGTATTTTTATGCACATATAAATACACGTCTTACCCTTATCTGCTCTTGCAATGAGGAGGTCCTGAGGTTCAAGCACATGCATTTGTTTGACAGCCAGGGTTTTGTCAAACACTTGCACCGGAGGCAGGGGTGGTGAATCTAGCATGCAAAGCTAAAAGTTAGCTTAAGGTCTGCATGTTTAAAGAAACAGTTCAGTCAAAACGGCAGATTCTGTCATTATTTACTTAACACAGGCTTTTGTGGTCTTGGCTTACATACCTGCATTGGAGAACAGTAGATCTGAGGCTAAATGGGAAAGAAAAGGTGATCACATATCAGCAAGGTTAGTTTCAAATAACACGTCTAATGCACCATGCTTACAGTACAGTACAAAAGGTTACTAACATTTAACATGGAATTTTTTCCTAAAAGATTTACTCTGTCAATTTACTATATCTCACTCATTGCCATCTATTTATTATTATGGTCCATGCAGATGGATCTGGAAGAGTGCCGGTAAAGAGGAACACTTACCCTCCAGTAGCATGACCCCTGCCGAATCTGTGGCGACCAGTAACGACTGTCCCCATGAGTCGCCACAGACTATGTCATACGGGAAGCTACTGCAGAAAGACTGTGACTCCCATGGCTGCAGAGAACATCCCAGCACACGGTTAAAGACCAACTATACACAATAATAGCAGCCATCTCTCTTGTCTCTTGCCCCCCTCACCTCTTTCCTGCAAAGGCCGGTAGTGACTAAACTGGTAGGTGCATCACCTCTAACTATAGTTTTCAGCTTCAACGCCTGTGGATGTCATTTCATTAAGAAAAGTGTGACTGGATGTTCTTAATGTTTATCATTGAATTTTTACATACGTATCTTTACATTTTAATATATCCTACCTGTCCCACCCTGACAAACTCAGCCTGACGTGCTTCCTCTTTTTTACGGGCAGATTTGGGAGACTCTGGCAGAACATCGCTGAAGGAGCGTCGGTTCAGCATGTTCTGTGGAGAGAAGGGAACCTACAGAAGCAGTAGAGATAAAAAAGGGTCTGAGAGACTGACCCAGGAACAATCAGAAAGACAGAGCAAAGCAGGGACTAACAATCTGTAACTCTAACTAATTGTTTTTTTTTCAGGTGTGACAATAAAACAACCAATCTTGTAAATCTTGAGTTTTTATCTTGAAGAGATGCTACAAACTCATTTTGCCAGTTTACCAGCCATTGTGCTAGCTAGTCTCACCCACAGTGAAATTTCATTGGTTCAAAATCTTGTTGTGCATAAACATAAATTTTTTATGTCTCAGTGAAGAAATACATATTTTAAAAGTTTTTAAAAATTGTAGTGGGCCGCAAAAAACAGTAGATAAAAAAGCAGATATCTTTAAATTTCGTGTAAATTGCTATCTACTATGACTAATGTCTGTGTACTGTACCTGACTTTCTGCAAGGACTACAGGACGAATGTTACACAATCTATTTACTATTAATAAGCCAGACTAATAAGACTTAAATGTGCTGCCCCCTCCACACAAACACTTTTTTTCTTTTCCCATTCAGCAATAACGGAAAAAAAACAGCAGCAGAAACAGCAACAGACAATAACAGAAAGCTAGTAAGCACCTCTGTGGCAGTCTGACCGGAGGCAGCATGAGAATTAAAGTGTATCTGAATGCTGTTGTTAGCACAGGGTAAGAAAAGAGACCAGAAAGCTGTATTGGAACTGTGAGACAGAACAGGGTAAAACGTCTATATCTATGTGAGAGGAACAGGAAGTAACAGAAACAGAAATACAGAAAGACAGACTCTGCGTTGGATAGAAGGGCAGTATCACAGGGGTGTGTGTTTATACCTTGGGCATGTCAGGCATTAGGTCCTGGTACAGGGATCTGATTAGCATGTCCAGCGTACGCTGACGTTTTTGAGCAAAGGTGGGGGTTTCTAGAGTGGCTTTTTCTCCATTTATTACTGTGAGAGAAAGATAAAGGCAGTAGTATTATGTAACAGAGTTATCTGCATTAAACAGCATGGAAAATTTTACAGGGTTTGTGTTTTAATGATAGCATTTGCTTTACTGAGTTCATGAGCCAAAACAAATCGTTTAAGACTTCTAACAGGTGTGTAGACTAACACTTGTAATATATAAAGAAGCGGGGGAGTAAAATATTTGAGTAATTGAACTTCATTACTAAAGATTTGTTGTAAAGAATTTATGTTTTTAACGAACTACATTTCTTGTATCTTAACTCAATATGTAAATATCGTACACTATTACATTTTTAAACAGCCATTCAAATGATGCAGTCAATGAAATCCATTTCGACGTAAAATGGTCATTACACTAAAACTATGGACATCTGTGCTTATTAAAAGCCCATTTTAAATGAATAATATTTTACTTGTACATGGTGAGAATACTAACATTTAACTAGTAAAAAGTCCCTGAACTCCTGGTGGTCTGTGAACACTGGGGGGGAAGGGAGGGGTGGTCCGAACAGTGGCACACTCTCCTCCGAAAAAATCTTTAACCTGCAACACACATAATGCTCGAATGCACCCAACACGACTCACACAAATAACAAACATGGCTACATATATGAAATACATGCATTCATACCTGTAACTGTCATTCTGGCTATTATATCGAACTAAGGCAAAAATATCTGTGAGGAAAGTCAAGGAAATCATCCACACAATATGTCCACAATCAAAACTACTAAAATTATACAAAAACCCGACATGATTACACCTTGTCTTTGACATTTAGTTTTTTTCTTTGTAAACTTGCGAAAAAACACGTTGCGAAATAAGTATATTTGTTGCTGTTATTCAGTGAGTCATTTCAATGTTTCAGCTGGAACTGTGTTTGAAGGATACGTGTGAAATGCGAGCGAATCATAGAGGGCTTGAAAGACGGAGAGGCGTCGTCTCCCTCTTGAAACACAATAGTCACAATGTCATTTCCAATATGTCTTTTTCTCTCTACCTGTGCGGGAGAAATAAATGACATTTGTAAAAGCTATAATCATACATTCATATGAAGCACAATTCAAAAAAGCTCCTTTAGTCACAAGAAGCTATTATACCAATTTTTGTCGCTCCAGTATTATCGTAATGAAGATGAACAAATGTTTCATTTTGAAAAAGAGGATGTGCCTATGTGTATCTGTGTACCTATGTGTGTGTGTGTGTGTGTGCGTGCATACGTGTGTGTGTGCATATCTCAGCATGTTTTTCATGTGTGGAGAATCAGTATATGACTTTAGAAACCTAGAAAAATTGAGTTTGTTAATGAGTCTGAACCATTACAGTCCAAAAGGAGCTTTAATCCTTTATCTCAAGAGCACACACACACACACACACACACACACACACATAAAATATCCCTCAAAGCTCAATTACTACATGACTGCTTTTCATGCCCCCCAACCGGCATCTCTTACTCTCACACACACTTTCAGAAACAGATATGCACACACACACACACACACACACACACACACACAACAGACACGCTCATAGCCGTGAGGTGTGACAGGAATGAGTATTTACTTATTGCAGTGACAGATTCATTTCTACTGAGAGATCAATTATGATTCTTTGCCACAACCCACCACTTCCTCTTGCCCTCCCACCAGAAGATCCTTCCAATAACACATGTACTGCTCTTGCAACACTCATACAATTCCATAAGGTTTTTCTGACTGACTCCTATATGTTTTTAAAGGGTCAACAGTCTTTGGCCTTCTATAATTAAGACTAGAATTTAAGAATTTAATTTCAGCCCAAAATAAGATTTTTGTCACTGTTTATTTACTCTCATGTTGTTCTAAACCTGTGTTCTGATATTTGTTTGTGAAGCACATAAGGAGTATTTATGAAAAATTGTTATATAGATCTTTTCCATACAACAACAGCTTATTGTGACCATGTCTGTCAAGCTTCGTAGGGGCCAAAAACACTATAAAAGCAGCCCATACAACTTTTGAAGTCAAATGATCGCTTTGTACAAAGAACAGACAAGAACTGAAAGTGTTTTTCAGTTAAAATCCTTATACTATACCACTTATCTCTGTCGGGGGCCGTGAGGAATGATGGGGCCTGAAAATCTTCCGTTTAGATTTTCTTCCACTTTGCAAATCTGAACTGATGTGCTGCTTTCAGTAACAGCACATGCAAGATCCAATAGTGTTCGGTGTTACTGACATTAAATCTGGTGAGGGGGTGAATAACAACTTACATTCCATCTGTACCTCACACAAAGCTATTGTATGGCTTTAGAAGACATGAAATATAGTACACGTGCCATATGGACTACTTTATGGTGCTTAAAGAAGCTCAACAGCTGTGACTACGTCACTCCCAACTGACCTTGTATGAAATAAGTCTATACAGATTCTTCAGTATATCTTGTTATCCCAGGAATGAAAGTCATAGTTACAATTTGGAACGACATGAGGGTCAATGGTGATAGAAATTTCTTGGAGTGTTTCTTGGGATTTTTTTGGGGTGAGCTATTCCTTTAAACAGTGTTTTTGATAGCCTGCTTTAATTAAAATTAATCTTTAATTAATCTTTAATTAAAAGACTCACTCTCTCCTGTCAATTGCTGTGTCTTATTTTAAAGGGTGCACCCTCCACAGGTTGCATTTGTTAGATATGTCATCAATGTTGTCTCATTAAAAAAGCAACAATTATAAAATTTATATTTATTCCTTGTGGTTCATAATTACTGTAATTTCTTTCTTTAAAATGTAATGGTTACTTTTCTAAAATGGTTTGGTGATGTGCAGCCTCCGGAGGGCGCAGCCTTCGAAATGAGACGCAGCTAATGATACTTGATTTCCTCTAACTGTGTTTGTCTGCTTTTTTATTGGTAAGAGACTTTTAGTGCATACAGGCTTTCCTGCTCATCTCATGACCAGTGTCGCATTGGTAAAGGTGGATATTGACATGAAGGGCTGAAGTGGCTCTCGGCTGAGTGCTGAGACCCTGAACCGACACAAATACTTTGAAAATCCTGTTATTGTAAATGCTTCCACGAGCACTCCAGAGTATAAGAGCTGTACTTGTGCTCAATCAGACATATGAGCTGACAGAGAGTAGGAGAAACTAAGTGAGAGAAAGAAAAGATTACTGTGTGATACAATCAAGAAAAACGAGGGATATGATGGAGTGAGAAAGAGAGAGAGTGAAAGAGAGAGAAAAGTGATTGACGCTCAACGTAATCAGAATATGGAGCCGAAGGGGAAGAGGGGGAAAACTGATGAAAGAGAGAGAGACAAAGAAAGAGTGAGCGACAGATAGAGAGAGCTGACTGCTGTGATGTCCAGGGCTTTTGGATGTTAAATATAGCCGTTTCCCCTCGCCACCTACTGAGACACAGACTGGCTTCTTTCTACCTCAACAAACACACTCTGCCCCACGCTCTCCATCGCTCCTCCACTATTCTAGTATCTCTTTTATTCCACCATCTCTTTTTTGTTCTCTGTTTGTTCACTTTCTCATTCTTTCAGTGATGGTTAATGGATGTTTGCTTTGACCTGCTTGGTATGGTGCTCTATGGAATCCCTTTTGAAAAGACCAGCACTGTTGGTCACCATCATGTTGTGTTTTGGATGCTGGTATGCTTGGTCTTTAACAGGCTTTCTAACTAGCTTTACCAGCATGTCTCACTTCGTCAAGCAATTTAATCAGAAAGATGATATTTGATGAAAAGTTTTTTTTTGCTACTAAACAAAATGCATATGCTGGTACACCAACTAGACCATCACCAAACCAGCATTAATCGGCTTGAACCAGCATGCAAATGGTTCTGCAGAATTTCTATTACTCACAGCTAACATTTCTCTGTAATAGCTCGTAAGACTATGAGACTAATAGAGATCTTAGTTACGTTTCATTTAGGTATCAACCTTCTCTCAGACATTTCTCTTAAAATAAAAGCAGAAACAAACAAGATAAATGTTTACATAGTAAGAGAGTAAAGCTTTACAACTAATTGCAATTCTTTGGAGGTACTGAATGTGAAATGTCTAAGTTAAGTTAACTAGTTAATATTAACATCTCTAATTTGTGGTTCTTTCTAATGGGTCTGTCGGTTTGTCCTACAACCCACCTGTTGCTTGTTCTCTTTAGAATATGGTAACATGGTGGAAACATGGAACATGAGCTCGTGACCCTGATAGACTGTGTAGATGGAATTTATTCCTGTAGTGTCATCTGAAGAGAGTGTGAGAGAGAATGTGAATGAGCCAAAATTATAACATCAGGGTTCTTTCATTCTTTTAAAAACTTGTGCGTGTCTGTCGTACTTTTAGTGTCCAGTCCTCCTCGATACCCCGCCCAGCCCTGCAGACAGATTGTGTCACCAAGGAGATTCAAAAATTTATCGAAAGTCTCACTTCCTGTTTCTGTAAAAATGTACACAACATACACAAAAACACAAATGTATGTCTGCACAGGGCAAATTTGATAGATGTCAAGAGTGTATATGAAGGCACCTTATGCTGCTCATATATAGTAGAAATAGGAAATATTATTAAGTATTACAAGTGGTTCAGTGCTCACCATTGCTAAACATTTCATCATCTGTCAACTGGCCATCTTTGGCATAAAGAACACCAAATTTAAAGTTTACACTGCCCTGTAAACACAAACACACACACACACACTCTGAAAACACACACTGGTGTGACATTCCTCATGTGATGAGCATTTGGGGGGAATTCACAAAAAATGAATGCACACTCACTGACAGCGTTGTTTACTTGCACATGCCGTCCGTTTGTTCTCAAAGGTGATTCGGTAAAGCAGTTATGCAAATTATGTAATATAATAAATGCAAATAGTTCTCCTGGAACTGCAGAGCATCACTTGAAAGTATTGGTCTTGACTACACCAAATGTTTTAATATTTGGGTATATTTCAAACACTCTTTTCATCATTTAACCATCATTTGATGTATTACTACTTTCTTGATCATTAGAAAATGTATGCAAACATCTTTTTTATATAAAATTCGGTTTACTGTTTGCAAATACCACAGACTATGTGAACACAGCACATTAATAAGTCTGCTTAAAAATGAAAAAAGTGTGCACTGAGAAAAATATACTGTCTAAAATACTTAATATATCAGTGCAATTACTTCAAGGTTAAACTTGACTGCATGCACTTATTGAATAAAATTAGAATAAGCTAAATTTTTTTTGCTACAATAAGTGGTGCTTTTTTAGTAAATTTACCCCCCTTTTACGGCTGTAGAGTACTGTACTGTATCTTCATAGTATACATTACATAAATGTTTTCTATCACACATACAAATAGATTCACTCCAACAAACCTCTTGTTCCTCCAACACCAGCAAATCCTGACAATACAAAACAATACAAAACAAACTGGGTCAAAATGTCAATTTTATCTCAGTAGAAAACAACTGCAGATCAAGTCCCAATGAGGTCAAATTTCCAAACATCAATTCAGAGCACTAGGAGTGTAAGTTGCACAGCATTTACAGACAGCGTGTACATGCATTTAAATATTTGCATGCAGCGTACAATGTTCTTTGATTAATAGCACATTTCCACAAAAGTAAAACTCTCTGGAGCGCATGCAGCTCTGTGCGGGCAGATAGTGCCTGTCTTTGAATTCTAAAGTGATTATGAAGCAGAGAAAGCAAACAGACTAGAAATAGACAGTAATTCACAGAGTGCGGTACATGCCAGTGTTGATTGGCAGGTGTGTGTGGGCGGGCACCTTCTGAATCTCTGGGTTAAGAATCTCCCTAGGGCCCTTCTCGAACCGATCCACATTCATGGCACTGTGGTGGGAAGGGGTTGAGAGAAGCAAATTAATGTGAATTGTGAAATGAATGCGTTTTAATCTGTTCATTTCTTTAATCAAATCTACTGTCTTTTTGCAGGCAAGCAGCATCCAGTACAGTCAGACTTACCTTAATATAGATTTGACTGATAGTGTTTTTGTTGGACTGTATGGAAGGCTAATTTTAAGAGTACCCTGCAGGGCAAAGACACATTTTTTTAATTAGACAAAAAGTGTATATAAGCAGATATGACTGGCATTGCTGGAGGCTATAAAATGTTGTTCTTCAAAGGAAATCCAAGACATATTAATACCGTCATTCTGTGCTTGTGGGTGTTTTGTCAGTTTTTACACACCAGCCTGTCAGACAATAGATCTAAACAGCTCAGAGCCACTTCTGGAAGAGGTCAATCTATCATATGAGTCACTGTTTGGAACATGCACACACACATGCTGGTACCTGTAATCGCCTGACTCACCGTCTTGCGCCAAAGGATGGCTCGGTACTGTGGGATCCTCTGGTTGTTTTGGTCTGACAGAACCACAGACAGGAAGAAAGGGTTCTTCTCTGCATCTGTTCCCACATAATTTTGATGGACTAGAGAAGGAACACAAACAATCACAATAACAATCACACACTCTACTGACAAAAAGAGTAATATAAACATTTTGCATTTTTTTATATATTAAAGTACTTTTTTCCAAAAGTATTTTTCTCTGGTTATTTTAGTGACACTTTAACAAGTAACCCATGTAAACACTGTGGTTCTGTAGTGCTATCATAACATCGTCCAGCATATGAATTTCTGGCTGGAACAGGACTATAAACCAATCAAATTCTGAATATTAATATCTTTGTGCATGTTAAAGTTACTAAATGCAGTTAAAGTTACTAAATGAGCCACTTGAAAAAGTAGCTACCACATAAAGCTGATCCTCAACATGTTTTTTTTGTTATTTCCTTCGCTAAATGAGCCACTTGAAAAAGTAGCTACCACATAAAGCTGATCCTCAACATGTTTTTTTTTGTTATTTCCTTCGCTAAATATTGCAGTTCTTGCTTTTGATGTGTTCCTGGCACAATGACGGTGATAGATGCTTCACCAAACCACTGTGGCTATTTGAATGTCTCCATTAGAAGTCTCCTCAGAGACGTGACTGTGAAGAGGCTTGTTTATTTAGCTTTATTCCTGGAGCATATGAATAAAAGGGCGAGAGGAAGGAAGAGATGGAGGCCTGCTGTTTGTTGAGAATATTTTGGACTGAGACAGTCCAGATTTACAGACAGAAGACAAATGAAAAGAGGCTGAAATCCAATTAGAAGACAAGATCTGGTCTGTCTCTGCATTTCCACCTCTTCTCTGTGGCATTCTCTCTCTCCTTTCCTTTCATTCAGTCTCTCTCACTCATTGAGTGGAAGGTATTTGAAGGGATTTAAATCAATTAAGGAGACATAATGCAGCATCTGCCTTCAGAATATGTGTAGCGGTAACAGTGTGTGTGTTTGTATTTGTGTGTGATGAGACAGAGGCATAAAGGAGGAAAGGAGAGTAATGTATGAGTATATAATAGAAAATGTGTGCACACTATAGCAAACAAAATGTTGATTTGTTTTAAATACACGTTGTCATGCATTTACATTTATTGTTGCCACAGATGTCTGCCAAATTTCAAATGGAAAAGTTAATTGAGTTATGTCTTATGAGTTATGATCCTGTCATATTGAAATATCCATTCCCCCATTTGCTCTGTTATTTCCTCAGCGTCTCAGCCCAACCCTGCTAAGAATCACAATTCTCTTTGCGCTTGACACTCATGGGGTGGGAGTTTATAGATACAGTCAGCAAAAGGGTCTCACCCTCGAACACTGTTATGATAGTTACTCATTCATTTCTATAAAGAAAATGGTGAGAAATTGTCAATAAACGACTAAAACAAGCATAACACAGATCTTGGTTCATTTCAAGCTGGATGTGAGAGTAATGAGATTCATGTCCAGCCTGATCGATTCAGTCAGCAAGTGAGTCGTTGGACCTTTTAATACTAACATGAGTCAGAGACTGATTCATTTGTTTATTTTTGATGAATCATTAAAAGAACTGGCCCATGAGAGTCGTTGAGACATTGCTTTGCACTTACAACACGTGTTTTGACTCAGCAGCTGTGCAGAAATGGAGGTTTGGTATGGGTTTGTGGTATGCTGTTTGTCTATTCCAGAACAGTTAACTTATTAAGGGAAAGTCTGCAAACATATGCAAGCAAATTGTATGTAGTGGAAATCCTACCTTTTCCCAGGAAGTACTTGAAGTACCATCTAGTATGGTACTCTGGGTTCTCCAAATGGACGTCAGTCCTTCTCCATGTTCCAGGTGTGTAGTCAGAGGTCTGCAGCAAAAAGAACTTAACCCCTCAAGGTCTTTATATCTCAAACAACTCCATTTAAAATCCACATTCAAGCTTTAAACACAAACAAGCACTACTGCTCAACATGTAGCTTCTCCATGGGGCTTTGTGTTGTAGGTCACACACAGACATGGACATGTCTGATATAACTCTGCTCTACATTGACCCAATAATCAATCCTGTCATGTTCCAGCACAACCTCAGATTGATATTTTCAAGCTGACAAATTGTAAACAACCGTTAAAAGGGAAACAGGATATAAAAAACAACCTTCCATATACTCAGAGTCAAGTCCCCTAATCGCTATGGAGACAGCACACCCTAAATCATTAACAACCAATCAGCGGTCTGTTTTGGTGGGATTAAACATTGGAGGTTGTCATAGCTACAGTCTAGTGCTTAAGATGAAAAGGAGAAGTGGATGGAGGGAGAGAGAGACAGAGGGACCAAAAAATGAGGAATAGAGAGCGAGAACATTGGGGCTGATTGAATTGCTTGGCTTCGATTGTACTTTCTGCTGATGCATGCGTGTTTCATTAAAACACCTCCAGACATGCAGTTCTGGTTTGTTACCTACTTCCAAAAAATGAATACATTTATTCACTCTCTTTTTTCTTCCTCCTACTTCTTTAATTTGTGTTGCTCTTTCTGTTCATTCCACACACACGTATATAAATACATTTTATCACCCCTGCAGTGCCGCTCTGACCTCAACCCAAAACCAACAGCACCATTGAATTTAGACAAGTTTTAAAAAATGTGGTAATTTTTACCACAAGAACTTTAACAATAGTTTAACCTGTAGTCTAGTAGTTTTCATAATACTTTTTTAACACTATCAAATACAGTCTGCACACATAGTACACATAATACACTTACTCACACCCAGACTGTTACAAAGCGATAATAATGACAACAACTTACTATCCATCTCTATTCATTAAACCTAACCCTAAACATAGCAAAAAAAACAGTATACATTATTATTCAGCTTCCAACATATTTTGCATGGTATGCTGATGGTATGTGTATGGAAAATGACCTCATCCACTGAACCGTTCTCAACCCTGAATCTCCCGGCTCTCTGTATGGCTCCATCTGCATCACTGGAGATGAGCTGAGAAGAAACACAGAAACATGTTCAGATCAAGAACATGAGACATCAGGATATCACAATACAGTTTAAATCAAATAACTACATATATATATATATATATGTTCTGAGAAGATACTTAGGTTTTATGTTAAAATGGGAAAATTCTTGTGTAAGACAGAAGCACAGAAACGTGAGTTTGTGTGATTACCTGAGTCTGCATATAAACATGCATATACACATATATGCATGTTTAGATTGTTTATGCATGTCTTATGCATGTTTTATGATTTATGTTCAAAAACTGCTAGATAAAAAAAGCAACTAGCAAGATGTGATGGAACCTTTTAAAACATTTCAAAATGTGTTAAAAAATTTGTCAAAAATGTGTACATTCCACATATACAAACTAAATATATCAGAAATGCCTTAGTAAGAGAATCTGTAACAGAAAATGTGAGAGAAGTCTTAGTGAAAGCCTGTATGTACCGATATGTGTGTGTGTGGGACAATCTCTTGCACCTGACACGATGTAATCTTGTCTTTGCAGTAAAACTGCAACATCACCTAGACGGAACAATGTTGGTTGCTAGGCAACAGAACACTGAACCCCTCCCATTTTCTTTTTCTTCAGTCACCTTATTTTCCTCCGCACATTTCTCCCACCTTTTGGTTCACCTGTTAGTCTGTCTCTCTCGCTTATGTATTTTTTCTGTGTCTGGCAGACAAAACTGCTAAAAACTGCATTGCAGCTACAGAGACTAGCTGGTGTGTGAGATAGTTGTTGCATTTGTGTGTGTGTAAGTGTGTGTTTTAAAAAAAAAAGCCAAAAGTGCAGGCAGAGCATTCCAAGAACTCTTGTTCTCACACTACATTTATAAGCACTTATTTTATCTGCCTGGGCACCACTGGCTGACAAGACAAACTTGCTACACTGGATTATATTTAATATACAAGTAAAAAGTCTTCAGTCTTCATATTAAAAAGCAGTAAATTTTAGTATACAGACCAAGCTCAAAGGTAGAGTGTTAGGTAAAATACGAAAGGGTTTAGAGAATACATTTCTTACTGTTTAAATGTGGTTGGGGGTGGGTTCAAAACCCTTGAGACTTGGCATTTGCCAGTGGCACATGCCTATGATACACTAAATCCCTTCTAATGGATTTACACACATACCCCACCATCCTACTTAAAGCACACAGAGATGCAATTATGCGGCATGTTTTTTTCTGACATTATGTGATGCTATTATTCACTGAAGGTGTTTTGATAAATGTCATGAAGATAATGACAGCAGGATAATGACAGGACAGTCTACCAAACTCAACAAAAGTTCAAAACAAAAAAACTCAGAGACAGACATTAAAGACAAAGAGGGAGGGAGGGAGAAAGAGAAAAGAATGGAAAGGATATGGAGGGGGACATAAATAGAGAAGCAAAGCAGGTGAATCTGAGGCAAAAACAAAAGGAAACATTTCCATAATCTAACTCAGCCTACACTCTGGAACAGCGCTTTAGATGAATTGTGAAACACAGAAAAGTTTCAATATACAATGAGCCTATCAGACAAAAACAAAAAGTTCCATAAAAAAATAACACAGTCATCTCATTTTATGTGGAAGGAAATTAATCATTGCGCAACATTTTGTGTTACTTTACTAATTTAAAACAACCTTACAAGTTACCTAAAAATAACCTAACATAAGAGAGAATATAAGTAAATTCCCAGTTTATAGTGCCTCTTTGTGACAACACACACACACATACACACACACACACAGCTTCAGATAAATGCCAAAGGAGCTGCTTCAAATGCCCTTTTGATGAGCAGTGGACCTTTATTTGAAAGATCAAAGGGCACAGGTGATAGGAGTGACATCGAATATGTCACGTTTTCTATGTATGTTGCTGTGTGTGTACTGGTCTGGCTATGTACTTATGAATGCCACATTTTTAACAAATGTCCTGATGTTTATAATGAAATGTTAAATGACTTAAATGAAACAATAATACATATAAAAACTATGTTTGTGTTCGTATAGAAGAGACAGACAGATGAAACCATCTCACACTTCTTCCTCCATAACTTCATAAAACACACCCATATATACAAACACAATATTAATATGCACAAATCTGTTCACTACTACTGAATTTAAAACATTTACATGCATGAAAAGGTAAAGAAGGTGAGAGGGAATTAGGACACACACAAAATAGCAATTTAATCATATTTAAGAAATCAAATGATTTCCCCTAAAGGCACATCAACATGTAGACAAAAATGAACTAACCATGTTGACTTGCTGTATATACATAAACACAAAAACAAACAAAACACACACACAAACAGTAGGTCTTTGACATTGAATTCACAACTGACCCACAGATGATGTATTAGTAACTATTTATTTCAGTAATTATACAGTATTAGGACATTGTAATAAACGTCCTATCTTTTGAGAAGGTCTAATGAAAGTGACCCACCCACGACACTGGATGCAGTGTGAGTCACACCCGATGCTTGATGTGATAGAGCTGCAGGCAGCATGTTCCTCTGAGCCCAACATGCTAATTTTACACACCACAATCTCTCTGCAGCCAACCCTCCCTTTGCTCAGCATATGTGTGTGGGGTGGCTGTGGCTTATTACAACATGAATGTGCTTGAGTTTGGTCAGAATGAAATTAAATTGAAAATATATAAAGAACAATAAGTCAGAGACAGAATATGCATGCTGTGGGACGCGTGTGTCTCTGCTATGTTCAATTCTCCTGTCACTTTAATCTATCATGATATCTGCAATAAATGTGACACTATTCTGTGGCCTAATAAGCAAGACATTTATTTAAAAGTACAGTATCAGTAAGAAAAGAATGCTACTAAATACACAGTATTTAAATATGAACTTTTATTGGCTGTTTTTGAGGAAGTAACTAATCCTGTCAATCTGTAGTTTGTTTTGTGTTGTGTTTTAATTAGTTTGCTTGGAAGTTGCTTTTACCTGCAGTACAGAGTTGTTTATAGCACACGAAGGTCCTGTAGGTTAGTTTCCTGTAGTTAATTATAAATAATTTGCTTCCTCTAAAGCTTTTATTTGTTTACTGTGTTGTAAAATATCACTTTTTTAAACCCGATTTAAATGAGTCTGAACTGTTCAGATAATTCAGACTGAATCGTGAACCGATTTGACCCTTTTTGAGATGGACTGAGTCACAAGAAGAAATAATTCACTAATTGATGGCACATTGTCAGAAGATAGAGACACACAGCATGACTGATGAAACACACCTTTTCACACCATTGGCAATTAAAATAAAAAAGAATTTCACGCAGGGGAAAATTTTATTTGTGCTATCTTTAGTATAGCATTTTAGTGTCAATGTAAAGTAAATGGCAAAATTAGCCAATACATTTAGCAGTCACACGTTAATGTGTGACTGCTGCTCAGCGTATACAAACAATTAACAAAGTTACATAGCTGTACATTCTATGTCACACCTGCGCCAAACTGCGATTTTAAGAGCAAGACTTAATGAAATTGGCTTGCATACAGAGATTGTCTTGGCAATTGCGCTGTTAAGACATTACTGCCTTTAACAACCATGTGCATTGTGAAGTGGGTTCATTTACATTTAGCAGTAATCAAACCCACAACCTTTGCACTGCAAACGCAATGCTCCACCAGTTAAGCTACGGGAACACTGTTCTTGACTCTTTTAAGCATAAAGAATAAATACAGACAGTGTGTGAAAAGAGTCAAACAATACAAGCAAATACAATCCTAGTTATACGAGTTACTTCAGGACACCTTCCTATTAAGTGAGATTTATAGTGTTATTTGTACAAAGTTAAATGTCTTGCATGCTTTTAATAGTAATATACTATATATAATACTGTACAGTATATGCTATAATAATATAGTATACTTTGTGTGAGTGCGGTCTATGTGTTAGTCCAGAAAATGAGGGTACACAGAAGGATGTGTATTGTTTGGAAGGGTACACAACACTGTATGGCCTATGCATTCCTGTGATGTAGAAATTCAAGGTGTTTACAGGAATATTTGTGTCATATATTGTTTACATGCAGAAAAACAGACATTTTTATAATATATGGAAATACGTTATGTATGTGACATTTTCAAACCTGTGCAATCTGTGCATAAATTAACATATCCATTACACGAGAAACATATCAGATTTATGTATGGGAATTTCTAGATGATTTCTATAAACCTCTAGAAATTGTGGATTAGCATAGATTGCATTTAAACAGCAGTTATGTTTACATTAGACCTTTATACATTATGGAGAGATCACATTGGTCAAGCTTTTAAGTCAAAGACCGCATGCAGACACACATTACATTCTTGTGCACTTACATACACACTTTGCACTTAGAGGTCATAAAAGCACCTACAGTATATGAGGAACCCAAGAGCTAATGCACTTACAGCAGCATATGGAAACATACAGTTGGTGAGCCAAGCATATCAGAGTTACATTTAGTTCTCAGACTGCAGCTTATGAAAACAGTACAGTTACAAAATTCCTCTCATAATGACGCACTATTATCCATGTGTTAGTAATTTGTATGCATGGCCATCTATTGTGTATGTTTGCACAGTATAATTAATTTGATGAAGGTAGTCAATTCCCCTCATGATGATTACACTACTACTCAAAAAGTAGGTGTTCATGTAAAATGAAGCAACCACTGACACGACAACTACATCAGAATCAATTAGCGGTATGATATAACAATTGATATACCAGAACAACACCTTCAGTCAGATATACACAGACATACACCAATGATGCTAAATCAGAATAATGAACATAGTTAAACACAGCAGTAATCTGATGAAAAAGTTCAGCACAGAAGGCATGTTTTATAATAACATAAGCTGGTTGTAAAAAAAGAACAGTCAATATGGCATAAAGGCAAATATGGAATCAAATGCTAAGAAAGAGATTAAAAATGAATTAAAACAATTATGGATGAAGAAAATCACTATGCAACATTTTAATAAGGCTTGCATGCAGGGCCATCCAAAGTGGATGCGGGGCCCATGGCAACTATGTTGTCTTTTCTAAGGGGTGGGTCCCCCTCAGTGCATTCAACACGGGGCCTCGCCAAGGGACAGCCCTGTTTGTGGGCAAAAAATTTAAATGCACCGGAAATCTGTCATTTTTTTGTTAATTTTGGTACACACGTTAACACTATTCAACATGGTTAACAGAAATACTAAAGAGTGTCAACTTGCTATATGATATTTAAAAATATACAAGTGATAAGTAATATATAGCTTTTTGGGGGACCATTTGTGCTATTGAGGAATTGATCTAACACACATTTTATGCTTTCTAGAACCAGGTGGACACATTATATAGTTGTGGTAAGATTTATACAATATACATTTTACAGCAGTAACATTGACATGCACAACTTTAGATTTATAACAAAACCAAATGCCTTTCTCTGTCTCTCTGTCTTACTCATACATACACATAATTATCCACATAAACACAAACACGTGCAGTCTTACATACTTATATTCCCATCTGCCGGGCATGATAATGTGTGTGGTTTTGTGACATGGTTCTATCTAACACTAGGTCACCCCGCAAACCTTCTGCTTGTTTCACACAGGAAGTAGTATCTAGTGTGGTTTTAAGACACTTCCCCTGTGTTCTAACTATCTAGGAGAGACAGACACAACCCAAAGAAACACACCCACACACAGACACAATGTACTACTGCACATGTGTCTGACCACCAGTCAAAACAACTAATGAACCAATTAGAAAGTGATATTAAATGTCATTCCCAATTGAACTTCCAAAGATGCAAGAGTTCCAAAAATGCAAGTTTTTGGAATGAGTTCCAAAGATGCAAGCCTAATTTGTTCCAACAGACCGTACCACAAATATCATTAGTAATCAAACAGCAAGACTAAGCTATTACCTTGAAAGCAATGCATAAATGGGCCTTGTTCCAAATGCCGCCCTAAGCCTCGCAGTCCACACTTTGGTGAAAAAATAGATTGACATGTACCCCTATGCTGTGGGGCCTGTCTATGTGAGCATGGCAAAAGGGCGCATCAAGTGTGCTTAGCGGGGACAAAGGGGGTCTTACAATTATAATGAAGTGGGACCTCCTACGATCTTGAGGATTTCATAAACACACAAAAGCATGGACCACAAGTTCACATCAAGTGTGTCATTTGAGGCGTGAAACATCTACCTGCAGAGCCACAAAGTTTTTGATCAGCAGTATCAAGCCAGCAGTCCAAAGACATAAATGAGGCTGGGGCAGACAAGTGCCTAACCCCACCCCCGAAGTAACCATCCACTAGATAATTAAGCCTTACAGCTTTGCCCTTGCTTCCATCCTGAGTCTGCTATTGGTTGAAAACTGCTGTGATGTATGCAACTCTGCAAGTGGATAGTCTTATTTGGAAGAGGGAAATGAGCGAGAGGAAGACAGCGACAGGGAAGGACATAAAATGCTATGAAGGAATAACAAATATAGTCCTCACCAGTTCAACGGATCCATAGTGTTTCCGGCTGAATTCTCCTCTCCTGCACCCGAGATCTTCCGAAGCTGAGCTGCAACACAAAGCATATAACCATTCTTACTGATTTCATAAAGGTTAATTTCACATAATAATTCATGTGTTGCATAAGTTGTCATTCGGCAGAAAAGAATTAACTCTGAGCTTCTCACAGCTTAAGGATATGCAAAATATGCTTTAAATATGTACAAATATGGATGTGGATGCAGCAACTAATTGAGCATGCAGATAAGTTGGAGCTAAACAGCAATTTTGTGGCTTTTAATCTGTGTGTGATAGCCTTGATGCCATCTGCATGCTAATATACTCCTAAATGTTCACAATATTCTCCTTTAGCAGATACAATTTTATACATTTATATAACATTTATAGTCTCTTTCCTTTAGGTAATATAGATCAAACCAACACCTACTTTTGACTAGTAATACAGCAAGTACCAACTCATGTTAATGACTGTGACTTAAAGATACAAGCCCTTTGATATATCCTATCTCAGCTTCTGTTTCAGTAGAAAATATGTAAACACTGAATGAAAACTTCTTGAAACAGGACCTTAAACACCAGAAACCTGCCCTCCAAAAACCAGAAGCTCTGCCCACACCATCTCACATACCTCTGATATCAGACACTTTAATTGTGTCAAATTAATACAGTAAAAACAACATGTACAGTGACTCAGCTGACAATGAGACCACACACATCTCCACATATATCTCTCATACTTAAACCATAAAGGCATTAAAAGTGTTTTTTTATTTTTCCATCACCAAACACAATTATTTTCAAACATGTTTCTCAAACACTTTTCCATCTGCTCCTGCATGGAGAAACAAACAATCCCACCCCAAACTAACACCACTGAACCAATTTTGCTCATTGGACGAGTAAGACGGAGGGTCAGACAAGCAAATCAATGTTTGCTAGCATCACAGTGTTTAGGCTTTTTAAAAGAAAACAACCCATGAATGGCTTACAGTTGTCTCTGCATATTAAGACAGAATAAATGTAACAGACAGTACATTCCAGAATATTCTCTTTTTTATATATTTGATTTATCAGAGATAGTATCTTGTCTGACTGAGGTTTGAACAATGTGTATGCTAAACCTCAAATGTAATGTAAATAGGGCACGTGAGCGCACACATTTCCTCTTTATGTGTAAGGGCTATCATTATGTTTCCATTAGTGCTGAATGCCGTTAGGAACTCCTTTACATAACTGATAACATAAAAGACACCATGCCTGTCATTTGTGTACATGTGGTGATAAGTTATTTGCAATATTTCATAATATTGTTTTTTGCAGATTTAACAGAAGTGAACAAAGATGTCTCCTATGCACCTCTGCTTTACATTTGATGGCCCTCATTTGATCACACCCCTAAAATTCACTCTTTTAGTTTATTTAAAAGAGTAATTGAAAAAAAGTATAATATAATAAAAGGTTAATTGCAGAAATAACCCTATAATCCTGTCAGAATGACCCACTTGGAAATTACAGTCAATTACTAGAGCCATATCTTAATCATCTGAAAACATCTGAAGATGCACTCTGTATTTCTTGAAACAAAAAGGAATAAAATGAGTGGCCTGTCATGTAATGAATTACTGAGACATGGGACTAGAGGAAAGCTGCTCCGCTGGTTTAGAATCACAACACTGCAGGAGAACAGACATTAAAACCTCTTAATACCTTAAACGGTTTATTGTTTCACTAAAATGTCAACAACTTAACTCTAAACCTGTCATTATTCTTCATAAATATGCACAGGTTTCTCTTAAAATAAGAAAAGGTGTCATTCAATTCTTTTGGTTAAAAGTCACAGCACGTTTAACAGACTTTCTATGACACAAGCTTAAACTTAAACCAAGAGGTTATTTTTACAAATACAAATATTGTAATCAAGACAATAGTGGTGAGACTCCTGCAGACGACCGTGTTTGTAATTATGATAATGATTACAGCAACAGCATGACATAATTATGGTGAGCATTACTCTCCAGTCACATTGCAAAATCAAACTTTGCTCACTTGTGTTATGAAGTTGTGATAATGATTTGGTGATAATGATCTTGTTTGATAACAGGTTTACAATTACGCAGAGCCAAAATCTGCAGATGGTTTTACACTGCGCATCTTTGATATCTTGCCTCATGGCAAAGGTTACAAGTAAAGCTGCAACTAAGATCTGACACTGTATTAATTAAAGGCAAAATATCCCTTTCTCATTATATTACAACACTGTTGCAAAACAAGCAGATTTAGATAATTAACCCAGAACTGAGTGCAGTGAGAGATCAAAGACTTTCCTTTGAGAATATGTGTGAAGAAAAATATTAACACAAGATATCAGTCATAACACAATAATATGGTAAGGGAGATTAAAAGATTCAATAAAGAAAAGACAAAGATTATAACATTTTTGGATACATGATTTAAACAGCAAGTTTGTTTGACGTACACATTCTGTCAGTATTTGTGTTCCCTAGGAATCGAACCAACCTTTGCGCTTCTAACGTCGTAAATAGCAGTGGATATAATTCGCTAGCAGGTTTGCCGAAGTATGTGTCTTTAAGGATGGTATGAATTGTACTGTTGTGTGTGGTTTTGTTGCGTTCATGCATTGTTTATTACTAACTGCAGATGTGTAAATGCAATACCTTGATAAACTGTTGCATTAGCTGGAACAACATCAACAGGTCGATCTGTTTATTTTTTGACCTTCACTCGGTGAAAAGCTACATTACATTCTCGCCTAAATAAACGCAGTTTGACATAGCGCTGTGGTGTTCAGAAAAAATACCTGCTATGATCTTGCAAACCACAAACCGCCGAAATCTCTTTCTTCTGTTTCATCCTAGACCCAAACGACGTTATATTTATGGTCCTAACAATCGCTGTAAAGTGCCCACGGATGTCCAGTCCGTGAACCGAGAGGTATTTGCATGAATAATTTACCGATTTTCCGTGTGCTCCGCAGACAAGTGTATCCTACTACAGAGAAAGTCGTGTGTCTCATCTAGATAAAACATTAAACTATAGTAAACAGAAAATATGCGTTTTTAATCCGAATACTTGTGCTACAGACGTACGGACTTCAACAAAGCTTCTGTCTAATATTACGGTGCTGCTGAAGGCGCATAAGATCCCAGCTTCTGGAAAATTAAAATATAAGGCTGAAAGACCGGTTTGTAAAAAGCCATTTCTGCACCAATGAATGCTTTTTAATGTAAGTGAATATTTTCAATACAAGCGATCTATTAACCTAATCAATTATGTTTATTGATGACTCCCGGGAGGGTGCAGCTTGTTGCACCTTTTAAGGGGATGCGATGAGCCCTAACCCTGATATTAAATTACTGCAATGTCTGTATCAGAATAACACCGAAATCTATATTCACCGCAAAGCATCTGGTTATGATCCACATGTAAGTATGTATATGCATGCATCATATACAAAAACAGTACGTGCGCTGCATAATATATCTTTGTGTGGGGGTTTACCGTTGGTTGAAACTCAACAGTTTGTTGGTTGCAGAGTGTGCACCGCTCATGGCCCCATGCGATGGTACAGAATCCTCTCCCGCAGTCCAAGTTCTTTTCTTATTCTTTTCTCTCAAAGAATGAATTAATGACCATCATTTCCTCTACAGTTGCGCGTGCTGCTGTGCCGGTCCATTGCCTTGCCTCTTAAGTATCGGTAGTCTGCGAGTTTTCCGGTCCTTTTCTTAATGCATCTGATGGACGCACAGTTTCATGTGGACACACCTCGAGCGCAACTGAACATTTAGGAAACAAATTATCGTCGTGGACTGGAGTCACTTCACGGCCGCGCGCTGCGCGTGACAGCTAAAGCTTGTTAACCGCATATTCTCTCTCTCTCTCTCGCTCTCTCTCTATGTATGCATGTATGTCTGCAATGTATTCAGAAAGCAGGTAACAGCGTATTTACAAGAACATAGAAATAGTCTAATATCAGTAAAAAGATAGAAGGCCCATTACTGTCTTTCCCTTGCTCTTCTTCTTACACATGCAAAACACTTGTGTAATTCTGTAATTGGCTTTAAGGTGATTTAAGAGGCAGACATTGGACTGTCATCTGTGTATTTATTACTAATACTGCTGTACTGAGCATTTTTTGTGATTTGCTAAATTTCCTTTCACATCTTTTGGTTTTGCTGTCAACATAACGACAGAGCTGTCAATGAGTTGTTGAACAGCGTTTAACTCTACCTAATATCACCATGCTGTACAGCCAGACAGCTTTTCTTTAAGACACTCATTTACATTAGAAAGAATCAAGCTTGCATGAGTTTTGTCTGGTGACTGTGACTTTACAGCTACTTCATAACAGATCTGTATGCAAACACATTATGTTAGTACATTAGTCCATGCAAATCACAGAATAACAATATTTTGTTTTCTGCCGGGTTGTACTGGACAAGACAAAGCAGTAGCCATACAGGTTATGTTGGTGTGATTACAGAATGTGATTGCATGCATGTTTTAGCATTTGTTCCTTTCCAAGGACACTGTACACATTGCATTCACAATAAAGATGGAAGATATCAATGACTAATAACAAACACTCCCGCTGCTGTGTGTGTGTTTCTAGACGATGTATTTTGCCCTTACGATCTCATAACCTTCGCTCTTCTTTACACTGCCCCAGGTCTACCCATTCTGTGTTCTGTCTTACACAGAAGTGAGGGGCGTGATGAGGTCATTTTTCAGACAATAACCTTTTCTTCTCATTTAATCTTTCTCTCTCTCTTGACTCACTCTCGCTGTCTGATGATGTCACCCACTCAGACACATTTACGTGTCTGCCTTGTTCATTATCGTCCTGCACCTGCAGACCCTCTTTAACTCTTTAAATGCCACAGAGTTGGCCAGAGAGAAAGCTAGATTATAAGACTTGAGCATATTAAGGAATATAAGAATCCTGGGATATGCGGTAGGAAGTGGGGCTTTACGTCTTCATTAGCAGAAAACTGTGTTATCGACGAACATCAGAGGCACACATGCACAAATTCAAACACAGAAGTAATTTGAGCAGCATGTATCTGGTATGTTCCTTCCTAATGACACAGAGAGTAATGAAATGATATGTGAATACAGGTAATGCAGCCCCGTTAGTGTGAATGTACTGCGGCCTGTTTATACAGGAAATAAAAAAGTACAGCCTAACATGCATGTGATTTTTGTCTGCTTGTTTCAGGTGTGTATATATGTGTGCACAAGCTTGTGTGTGTGTGTGTAACCCAAACTCTTTTCTCAGGGCTTGTGGGTATTATGTCACTGAATAAAATGAGCAGTTGAGCACCTCACTGACAATGTAAGAGTTTAAATTACAGATACTGTAATCACAGACACTTATTTATCTAAATAGAGACATTATCATAGACCTCTATTATTTTTATACACAGCTACTTCTAAAGGATTTCTAACCCACACTCTAACCCTAACAAAAAACGTTCTGCATTTTTACTATTTAAAACAAATACTATATTTTATATTGTTTTAACAAATAAGGACATTCTCAAAAGGAGGTTTTAAGTAACCCCCCCACACACAAACACAAAACACAATCACACACTAGAGTGGTACAGAGGAGAATTATACAATAATTAGAAACCATAATCAAATTCTCCAACTAAAGCAGCACACACAATCACAATGTTGATGCATACAAACAGCAGACAGGTCCACACAACAAACACACACAATCACAATGCTGATGCATACAAACAGCAGACAGGTCCACACAACAAACACACACAATCACAATGCTGATGCCTACAAACAGCAGACAGGTCCACACAACAAACACACACAATCACAATGCTGATGCATACAAACAGCAGACAGATCCACACAACATACACACACAATCACAATGCTGATGTCTACAAACAGCAGACAGGTCCACACAACAAACACACACATCACAATGCTGATGCATACAAACAGCAGACAGGTCCACACAACAAACACACACAATCACAATGCTGATGCCTACAAACAGCAGACAGGTCCACA